>NIVC01000239.1:45000-190530 GCA_002269645.1 Macrostomum lignano
AACAGACAAACAGACAGACAGACAGACAGACAGACAGACAGACAGACAGACAGACAGACAGACAGACAGACAGACAGACAGACAGACAGACAGACAGACAGACAGACAGACAGACAGACAGACAGACAGACAGACAGACAGACAGACAGACAGACAGACAGACAGACAGACAGACAGACAGACAAACAGATATCGTTATCATCCCTAAAATATGCACTTTAAGTTTTGTGACCACCAAGGTCACTCTTTTTTATTATTCTCATCTTGCTGTATATACTATAACTTTGCTCAACCACTCGTTCGTAAAATAAATCGACCCTGAGATTGTCCGATTGTGGACGAGATGCATTGGCAATTAAATAATACCAGGCTCATTCAATTTGCTCATCTCTCTCATTTCTCGTATTTAGCTCCATTATGCGAGCTAAATCATCAGACAATTAGCAGACAATTAGCGAATAAAATAACAAATGTAATGTGTAGGCCTCAAAACGACAGTGGAGGAATTCCTCTAAAAATAAAAACACAATGCTTTTAAACACGAAGAACACAAACTTCTGCCAAGGCCTGCGCCTATTGGTTGGGGAAGCCTCAGCCGCGACCAATGGGTTCCTTCCTTAATTCCCACTTTGGGTTCGCTATGTAGCCTGCACCTACGTAAACACTGAAAGAAATCGGTATTGAAAAAAGTAACCTTAGATCCCATTCCCAGACCCCTGTGCAGCTCCCCAAACTCTCGCACAGATATCAATAGATATTGTCTTCCCAGATTTCACAGATCCCTATGGATGGTTTGAAGGATATTCAGCATTGGAGACCGCAGCTGCAGCAGCCCGAAGTTGGGGAGCTGCTTGGGAAACTCAGCGCTCCTGGTAAGGCAAAGACCGCTGAAATTATTTATTTAGTTAGTTTGTTAGTTAGTTAGTTAGTTAGTTAGTTAGTTAGTTTGTTTGTTTGTTTGTTTGTTTGTTTGTTTGTTTGTTTGTTTGTTTGTTTGTTTGTTAGTTAGTTAGTTAGTTAGTTAGTTAGTTAGTTAGTTAGTTAGTTAGTTAGTTAGTTAGTTAGTTAGTTAGTTAGTTAGTTAGTTAGTTAGTTAGTTAGTTAGTTAGTTAGTTAGTTAGTTAGTTATTTAGTTAGTTAGTTAGTTAGTTAGTTAGTTAGTTAGTTAGTTAGTTAGTTAGTTAGTTAGTTAGTTAGTTAGTTAGTTAGTTAGTTAGTTAGTTAGTTAGTTAGCACACTTACCACCGTATTAAATTCCACTGTTCCCTCAGCTTTAGATACCTACTGGCACAGCGGCTGGACGCACCAACTTCAACGGGTTGCAGTAGACAGCAGTGGTCACTGCAGTGATGGCGGCTCCAGCCAGCTGAGGCGCGATCCCAGCCTGCTGGCCGTCATTAAGACCAGCCAGGATGCTGCAGCAGCAGCCGCTTATCGCCTCGCAGACGACTTCACGCTGACGATGCCGCTGATGCCGTCAGCTTCAAAGCCGCCGCCACCGCCGCCGCCGCCGATGCAGCCTCTATCTCGGCCCCCGAAGCTGCAGCAGATACGACAGCTTCATTGTCGCAGACGGGCGGCAAGCCGAGAGGCGACCAGCATACTGAGGGCGTGGCTCAACGAGCACCCGACGTATCCCTACCCGACTAAAGGGGAGAAGGTTATGCTGGCCGTCATCACGGCCATGACACTGACGCAGGTGAGTTCTCTACATTGGGCAATCGTTTGGTGCCTTACAGTGACCATCCCAATGCAATATCCTTGAATCCCTCGTGTCCCTTATCGTGTCCCTCGATATCTTGGAATGCAGGGATGAGGCTGGTGTCAAAAACAGAGCCCACCCCCTCTCAGGTATCCACCTGGTTCGCCAACGCGCGCAGACGCCTGAAGAAGGAGAATAAGATGACCTGGATGCCGAGAAATCAGCAAGGAGAGGCGGAGGCAAAGCAGGAGGCGGAGAAGCCGCACATCTGGTCAATCGTGGACACGGTCACCAAGGCAGAGCAGAAGCCGCGAAAGCCAAATCGGCCAGCGAACTACTTGGACTTCCAGCGCTTCCGGCCGCCGCGACTGCAAGCGGCGCCGGTTCAACTGCCGGAGTTCGGCAACCGGCGAGCCAGATTGCTGAATCAGCACTCGGGCGGTGCTCAGCTTTCGCTGCCGGAGCCGCCGCCGCTGACTCCGCATGGCGCGCACTGACATTGAATGGGCGAGGAGAATCTTTAGTTGACTGCTAAAAAAATGCCGACAGTGATGCCAAACTCAATGTCAATGTTCGCAATTAATACCTGTCGGTTTTGTTCATGTCGAATGCAACAAACATTTGAAACCATATCTTTTATGCTCATCGATAATTCTTGCAATTATAAGTCAAGGGTGTCAATCTTGTGTAGGGGTTGGCAAACTCTGAAGCCTCTATATCCGGCCCTCGGGTCCTTTGAAGCTTCATGAAGGCGATCCGGCCCGCTCAAGGTCTCTCTTCTCAGCTCTCTTGTGCCTTCTCTCCCTTCTTCTCTCGTTTCTTTTCTCTTATCTCTCATCTCTCATCTCCTCTTTCCTCTTCTTTCTCTTCACTATTCCCTCTCCTGAGCACGCACGGGGATATGCACGCAGGCAAAGCGCTCACACAGGGTGAACAGCGGCCCTGACTTTCCAATCGTCAGGCATGTACACTCTCTGTGACCCTCATGGGTTGTGAATCGCTCGGCAACCCCATTTCCCAATTTTCGTGCAGCTAGGAAGCCCAAATCACTGCGGCTTCACGCAGGATCCCTACTGCTCAGCCCGAAGGTTAAATATAGATAAATTTGCTTGAATTTATGGCAGCACTTCGTTTATTTCAGTTCGCTCGCTTTCATGGCAAATAAATCGGTCAATTGGAAAAATCTTAGCGTGTGGTGCCTCTTTTATGGGAATAAAAATATATACAGTGTCTAGTAAATTGAGTGTTGATATGCTTTGCCAATACAACCACGAGTAGCTGCAGGCTTGGTGATTTATGGAGCACTCGGTCAACAAGAGTTTGAGCACTCGGTCAACAAGAATTTGAGCACTCAGTCAACAAGGGTTTGAGCACTCTGTCAAGAGTTTGAGCACTGTGTCAAGGGTTTGAGCACTGTGTCAAGGGTTTGAGCACTCGGTCAAGAGCTTGAGCACTCGGTCAAGAGTTTGAGCATTCGATCAAGAGCTTGAGCACTCGGACAAGAGTTTGAGCATACGGTCAAGAGCTTGAGCACTCGGACAAGAGTTTGAGCATACGGTCAAGAGCTTGAGCACTCGGTCAAGAGCTTGAGCATTTGGTCAAGAGTTTGAGCACTCGGTCAAGAGTTTGAGCATTCGGTCAAGAGTTTGAGCAGTCGGACAAGAGTTTGAGCATTCGGTCAAGAGTTTGAGCACTCGGACAAGAGTTTGAGCACTCGGACAAGAGTTTGAGCAGTCGGACAAGAGTTTGAGCACTCGGACAAGAGTTTGAGCACTCGGTCAAGAGTTTGAGGACTCGGTCAAGAGTTTGAGCACTCGGACAAGAGTTTGAGCATTCGGTCAAGAGTTTGAGCACTCGGACAAGAGTTTGAGCACTCGGACAAGAGTTTGAGCACTCGGACAAGAGTTTGAGCACTCGGACAAGAGTTTGAGCATTCGGTCAAGAGTTTGAGCACTCGGACAAGAGTTTGAGCACTCGGACAAGAGTTTGAGCACTCGGACAAGAGTTTGAGCACTCGGACAAGAGTTTGAGCACTCGGACAAGAGTTTGAGCACTCGGACAAGAGCTATCAGGAATAAAAGCACTGTCGAGAAATTTATACACCTATTATGCACTCAATCTTTTGCTCACAGAATGAAGTCATCATAACAGTTCTGCTCTTAAAAGATATAACTACGATTCAATATGGTGCAAAGTGCAGAGAAAAGTTACGTAGGCACAAGAGCCGAGTGTTGGATGGGTAAAATTGCAATTTTTTCAACAGTTATCAACTGTCTACTGCTGACTCTCTGATTGCCCAATTGCCAGCATTTACAATATCCGGTATTTAGACAGGTTATTACAGAGATGAGAGCAGCGGCTCTGGAATGGCGTGGAACACTGTCTAAACTCTATGAGTACATTATGTCAACCACTCCATACATAGTGCACTGGCACCAAAGTCGGTTTCCGATGCCATAAAATTGTACCAAACTTTTCTGAACAGCAAAGTCCGATCATAGTTGTCCAAAAAGTAAAAAAATATATTTTTATAGTTTGCCACCTCAGGTCTTAGAGACAAAAAGCTGTGGTCAGATGCCAATAATTATTTTGTGGCCTATGGATAATACAGGCCTACGAGCAAGGCAGAAACTCTGACCACAGAATAACCACAAGGAATAACGCTGACCACAGAATAAACACAAGAATAACGCTGACCACAGAATAAACACAAGAATAACGCTGACCACAGAATAAACACAAGAATAACTCTGAACACAGAATAACCACAAGAATAACGCTGTTTACAGAATAACCACAAGAATAACTCTGAACACAGAATAACCACAAGAATAACTCTGAACACAGAATAACCACAAGAATAACGCTGACCACAGAATAACCACAAGAATAACTCTATACTTAAAGTACGCTCTTATCCGTCCGATTCTTTCTATAGCTGGTCAATTTATCTATTATGCAACATGTAGTGTACGCTCGTAGCGTACAGCCCAATGGGTTAAAAATGACACCGATAGTCTATGGCCAATCCTGCTGACCGGGCAGACTGTGACGGTTTTTTGTTATTTTCTGTTTTTGGCGGTGAATGGTCCAAACCTGCACGATTGACATGTTCATAGTTTTGACTGATTTCAAAAGACATGTAGACATGAAGAGACTGGAGAGACTTTGACGGCCTGTTTAAATGTGTAAATTGCATTGTGCAAAACTCCCCCTCCCAGTTGCCTTATGACGTACTTTGCGTTGACAGCCTTCGCATATGTCTAAATCACAGATGGCATGCAAAAATTTTGGGCCATAGGGGCAGAGGGTTTAGCTGTCGCTGTGCATATAAGCACATAACAAACAATATGCACATAACAAACAAGCACATAACAAAATATGAAGAATAATTTAATTTTTGAAAATATTGGAAAAAAGTTTGCAACATCTTGCAGAATTATTGAAAATCTATAAGAATCTTGGAAGATTTATTCAAGCTCGTTCTCTAGGGTTAGAGTATCTCAAGTTGAGTAGCTAGCTTTCGCGGAAGTTTGCTCTAGCACAAAATTGCACGGCCGCGCACTGTCTAAACAATAAAAGGCAGACAGGACGCTACGACAAATCGAATGCTATAGCGTTTAGCATTGCGTTTGACACGTAGTGTATACAAATATAAGCTTATGGCTTCCTGTACGCGCGCACGCGGGCAGCTGCTCACTGACTGTGGAAACAATAGAACAAATACCGGTAATAGAGACTGTTTGTATAGAGCTGATCGGCTGAAAGCAATAATCTCGCTGCAGTTTCCAGCAGTTGTAGTGGCTGCATAAATACCGCTCTTAAGCCGACAGAGCAGCGCTTCAGCGAGTATACAGTTAGTTGCTCCGGCACCACCGATCTTCCAATGCAACTACTCCGCCTCCAACTCTAGCCTGCCGGACGCACAAACACCACCAGGGCAATGGGGGGGACACAATGTGAGTAGTATTACGCACAATCAGCCATTCAGTGTAGTCCACAGCTTATAGAGAGGCGGCCAGGAGGAAGTCCACACTTCATTCGCACAGCAGTTTTGGAAATTCGTTGGCACTTCATTACGAGAATGGCTATAGAGGCGAGGAGAGTGCGAAAGAATGAGGGTGTGAAATGAGTTGCATTGGCAGGACCGCGCGCGCCATGCCAAGTAGATTGTTGTTCAATGACAGATACAGCGAGTTGAGTGCCTGAGTCCTTGGCGGCATTCCTTCAATTCAGGCTCATACAAGATCAGACGGTGTCAACTAGGCAGCTTAATACGGAGTTAGTGAGAGGCGAGTGGGCCCGCTTTTTCTCTCCCTTTGAATTGGCTCTTCACTTCCGCATACACATGTCTGCTGTCAGCCCTTCAGCTCCCAATTCCGCACCTGGGCTCTGTTACACCGGCTTTATAAATCCCAGGGAGAAGGGGTTGGTGGCTACGGTTTGGGATCTCTTGATCCTATGAGTATGAAGTCCCCCCTCACAGAGGCAGCCGGTCTAGTGCCAGAGGGGAAACTCCTACAGACAGAGCGGCGCCCTGTCTCATAACTTTGCTGTCTGTCAGTACAACCGCATGGCATTGCTGCTATAGGGGAAGTGCAGAAAGACGCAATTATGAATTGCATTATTCTCTATTACGATTAACATATGCGGTTTATAGCTGTGCTGCGGTCAGCCCCGCTCGCTATAAATAAATAATACGGCAAGCAAATGAATAATGGTGCCTGTGAATGCGCCATGTAGCTGGCTTTATGTTGCTTCCAAAGTCATTGAGAATGAGCCTCTCGTATAGTTCGATTATTATTGCCTTCAATGTCAAAACATGCACGTAATTGCATGCATTTCAAAAAGGAAACAAGCAGCGGCAGACAGCAGCCAGATGTCGCGGTTTGATACGCTCAATGTGCTGGCTTCAAGGCATGAGTAGTTAGCTTACCAGGCAACTAACTGCACGAGTTCTGAGACGCCACACACTAAAATAGCTTCGATCTATAGCAACTGTATCTTTAACAATGGGGAGCTCGCTTGTAACCATTGCGCAGCTAGTTTCTGAGTTATAGCTTTTATATTGGCCCCTATAAACTTAATCAATAATATTTTGCTATTTCAAGTTGCTTGTTTGGCATTTAAAGTTGCTGTTTTGGAATTTGAATTTGCTGTTTTGGGACTCGAGTTTGCTGTTTTATGAATTGAAGTTGCTGTTTTATGAATTGAAGTTGCTGTTTTATGAATTGAAGTTGCTGTTTTATGAATTGAAGTTGCTGTTTTATGAATTGAATTTGCTGTTTTATGAATTGAAGTTGCTGTTTTATGAATTGAATTTGCTGTTTTACGAACTGAAGTTGGTGTTTTATGAATTGAAGTTGCTGTTTTATGAATTGAAGTTGCTGTTTTATGAATTGAATTTGCTGTTTTATGAACTGAAGTTGGTGTTTTATGAATTGAAGTTGCTGTCTTATGAATTGAATTTGCTGTTTTATGAATTGAAGTTGCTGTTTTATGAATTGAATTTGCTGTTTTATGAACTGAAGTTGCTGTTTTATGAATTGAAGTTGCTGTTTTATGAACTGAAGTTGCTGTTTTATGAATTGAATTTGCTGTTTTATGAATTGAATTTGCTGTTTTATGAATTGAAGTTGCTGTTTTATGAATTGAAGTTGCTGTTTTATGAATTGAAGTTGCTGTTTTATGAATTGAAGTTGCTGTTTTATGAATTGAAGTTGCTGTTTTATGAATTGAAGTTGCTGTTTTATGAATTGAATTTGCTGTTTTATGAATTGAAGTTGCTGTTTTATGAATTGAAGTTGCTGTTTTATGAATTGAAGTTGCTGTTTTATGAATTGAAGTTGGTGTTTTGGGACTCGAATTTGCTGTTTTGGGATTTGAATTTGCTGTTTTGGGATTTGAATTTGCTGTTTTATGAATTGAAGTTGCTGTTTTATGAATTGAAGTTGCTGTTTTGGGACTCGAATTTGCTGTTTTGGGATTTGAATTTGCTGTTTTGGGATTTGAATTTGCTGTTTTATGAATTGAAGTTGCTGTTTTATGAATTAAATTTGCTGTTTCGGGACTCGAATTTGCTGTTTTGGGATTCGAATTTGATGTTTTATGAATTAAATTTGCTGTTTTGGGATTCGAATTTGATGTTTTATGAATTAAATTTGCTGTCTGGGGACTCGAATTTGCTGTTTTGGGATTCGAATTTGCTGTTTTATGAATTAAATTTGCTGTCTGGGGACTCGAATTTGCTGTTTTGGGATTCGAATTTGCTGTTTTATGAATTAAATTTGCTGTTTTGGGATTCGAATTTGATGTTTTATGAATTGAATTTGCTGTTTTGGGACTCGAATTTGCTGTTTTGGGATTCGAATTTGCTGTTTTTGGACTCGAGTTTGCTGTTTTATGAATTGATTTTGCTGTTTTATGAACTGAAGTTGCTGTTTTGGGACTCGAGTTTGCTGTTTTATGAATTGATTTTGCTGTTTTGGGACTCGAATTTGCTGTTTTGGTATTTAAAGTTGCTGTTTTTGGACTCGAGTTTGCTGTTTTATGAATTGATTTTGCTGTTTTATGAACTGAAGTTGCTGTTTTGGGACTAGAGTTTGCTGTTTTATGAATTGATTTTGCTGTTTTGGGACTCGAATTTGCTGTTTTGGGATTCGAATTTACTGTTTTGGGAATTTGCTGTAGGCCCAATTTAAATTTTCGCGTTGCTATAGAAACATAACTAGGGAAAGAATTTTTGTTTAAATGTAGCTTGCCCCCCACCCCAATTCTCCTATAAATACAAGCGAGTTTTGCGCCCAGAGAGGCTAACCGAAGTTTTACATCTTCTGGTTCCTAGGCGAATTGCCTATAAAATTGAAGAAGTGTTTCAAGCCTTCCTTCATTTGCTAGAAAACTAAGAGCGAATGCCCATTGGACGGAAGGTAGAAATTACCAAGAGAAAAAGACGAATAGTCTAAGCGCCAATTGCGTACCTGCAAAGAGCAGAGGCGTAGAGCCAATAGAAAAGGGAGATATATCCCATTAGTAATATTCGAATTGAACAACCAATGAGAAAGTCGTACCTGACAAGAGCAAATCCGTAAGAGGAAATTGAAATTCACCGGGCAACCTCGATCCATTGGAGGACGCTGCTTTAGGACTTAGTCTTTCCCCCTCTCCCCCTAGCTGAACAGTGTCTTGCCGCTCGGGCACTGCGCGCTACCAGGGCAATCCGTGCTTACGTGAAAGCCCATAGTCTTACCTCAGTTACGCCGTATTTTAGTAGCTCATAACGAATTTAACAAGCTAATATAATAAAATTCTAGAATTATAGCCAAACCCCCCCTACAACAACTAGGTGACATCGGTGGGATAGTTTATAATAGTTAATTACTCCTGCAACAATTTGGTGATTGCGGTGGGATTTAGAGAATAATAAAAGTGCCCTACGACAAATTGAAGTTGCTGTTTTGGGATTTCGAAGATGCTCTTAGAGATTTAGAGTTGCTCTTTGCATTTAATGTGGATGTATTGAAGATTTGGAACGGTGAAATATTTAGAGGAATACTAAAATACAGTCCAGTTTGAAGACAGCAATGGTGTACGGCTGCATTAATTAAAAACACTAATTGCGTGACCTGACGCTGAAAAATAACAAATTCGAAAGGTGTTAAATAAATCTTTATTTAAACTACCAGCTAATGTAAACAAAAAACGTAAACAAACCGGGGATGAAATATAATTCAGTAAACACTGAACAGAACGACCAGAGCAATAAATAACTAGAAAGCGTGACAGTTATGGGCTGGTGGATAAATATTGTAGTGACCTAAACAGGCATTATTGCGGAAGAAAGGCAAGAGCACTTGCACCGATATAACAAGATTCTGTGTCCTGTGACATAATAAACGCATATTGAATTAAAAAACAAAAAATTCGTGAAATCTCGAAACCGACCAGCGCGACTCGATAGCACCATCGTTCTCATAGATTCGATTTCGGCGTTCGCTTTGGTGAATTATAAATTTCTGCCTATACGGAAATGTTTTTGTACTGACTACTTTCAGTAAGCTGCAATGTGTTGTTTAATTTCATAAAGCTTCGTAAAAGTATTGTTTTTTTTACTTTTTGAACTGCTGAGATGTCAAGGAGCTACATGTAGTTTATTCAGAAATTTGTATTCCATTCTTTGTTGGCTCCACAACGGGGGGGGGAGGCGCTGATTGCAAGTGTTCATATAGGAGCAATCTCTCGCTGAGACTGTAAGATAGGCATTATAAAAATGTAAGGAAAAATGTTGAAAATGTGAAGCTGAAAGTGACCCTAGATATCAAGTGACTATATACCACGTGACAAGAAATCACGTGACAAGAAATCACGTGACAAGAAATCACGTGACTAGAAATCACGTAACTAGAAGTCACGGGACTAGAAAGCACGTGACTAGAAATTTCGCCACTAGAAATCACGTGACAAGAAATCACGTGTCTAGAAATCACGTGACTAGAAATCACGTGACTAGAAATCACGTGACTAGAAATCACGTGACTAGAAATCACGTGACTAGAAATTTCGCCACTAGAAATCACGTGACAAGAAATCACGTGTCTAGAAATCACGTGACTAGAAATCACGTGACTAGAAATCACGTGACTAGAAATCACGTGACTAGAAGTCACGGGACTAGAAATCACGTGACTAGAAATCTCGCCACTAGAAATCACGTGACTCAAAATCTCGCCACTAGAAATTCAACAATTTCAAAAAACGAACTATGCTATTCAGGTAAACTCTATTAAACAATTGCCAGCCCCCATTCACAGCTCCTCCCTAGAGTTTTCGCCAGTCAGGGTGAACCTCGGCTCGTACTGCGGCGCCCAGTAAGTGCCCGGCTCGCAGTCGTCCTCGACGCCTTTGCAGAACACACCGATACTTGACGAGCGAGCGAAGCCCAACAGCGAGCGCTCCTCGACCAGCCGGTAGGTGAAGGTGGACGCGCGGCTGCCAACAAAATGGCGCGCGTGCGAGCCGACAATCTGGTCAAGGATGGCCAGCTCGCCGTCTGTCAGCGACTCGGCCGCGGCGGAGTTGGCGAATCGAACAAGCCGGATGTCGGCAGCCCCGGCCTTGAGCAACTGCTCAGTTAGCTGCGACTCCGCCTCGGGATCGTCCGTGGCTAGGAACACTGTGCTCAGGCCCAGCGACCGGGACAGACGGATGAGCTGACTGGCCGCTGAGCCAATTGACGGTGTGGCATCCGGGTGGGCTCGCAGGAAGTCCAGCCGGCGCAGGTGGGCTGCGAGATAGGGACCGCCTATGGCCGAGCCTTCCGCTGCCTGGACGGTGTTGCACAGCAGGTTGCGGTGTTCGCTCAGTGCATGCAGTGAGCAGTGGGCCAGTGCCAAAGGGATATGTCACACATTTTGTTCCATCGTGCCACAGGCTTATCCCATAACAACTCCCAACTAGCCACATCACACACCATCACGCACACACAGCCTAATTTCACAACATCACCAACACAGCCTCATTCCCCATCCTCACCCAAAAACAGCCTCATCCCATACTATCATCCACACACAGCCTCATCCCACAGCATCACCGAAACACAGCCTCAACTCACACCATCACCGACACAGCCTCAACCCACACCATCACCCACACACAGCCTCAACCCACACCATCACCCACACACAGCCTCAACCCACACCATCACCCACACACAGCCTCAACTCACACCATCACCGACACACAGCCTCATCCAACAACATCATCGACACACAGCCTCAACTCACACCATCACCGACACACAGCCTCAACCCACACCATCACCCACACACAGCCTCAACTCACACCATCACCCACACACAGCCTCAACCCACACCATCACCGACACACAGCCTCATCCAACAACATCATCGACACACAGCCTCAACTCACACCATCACCGACACACAGCCTCAACCCACACCATCACCCACACACAGCCTCAACTCACACCATCACCGACACACAGCCTCATCAGCAAGTCTCACCCGCAGCCGCCGCCAGTCCGCAGGTCGCACAGTTCCATCAGCCACATCTGTCGAGTTCAAATATTGCTGGCGAAATTCTGCAGCGAGCTTGCGCAACCGCTTTGAGAAGACCATGCTGCGTCGGGCCTAACGGCAGATTATAGAACCGTCAAATGTTATAATTTATAATTTAAATATATACTCGTACATTGAGAACTTAGCTGCAAAAAGCAGTCACTCACGGTCCACCATTCGGGACTCCACTCGCTGTAGCTGCCGTGAATTACTGACTCGCCACGGTCAAACATGACGCTTCTGTCAGATTGAATTCAACAGGGAGAATGCTTGGGTAATCAATGTTTCAGTTTGAGATGAATATGGGTAAGAAATTTTGTGGGATGAAGCTGTGCGCGGGGAATAGTATGGAATCATGCTGGGTGGAAGATGGTGTGGGATGAGGCTGGGTGACGATGGTGTGGGATGAGGCTGAGTTGAAAATAGTGCGGGATGAGGCTGGGTGAAGATGGTGTGAGATGAGGATGGGTGGCAAATGGTGTGGGATGAGGCTATGTGTAGGTGATGGTGTGGGATGAAGCTGTGTGTCGGTGATGGTGTGGGATGAGGCTGTGTGTGGGTGATGGTGTGGGATGAGGCTGTGTGTGGGTGATGGTGTGGGAGGAGGCTGTGTGTGGGTGATGGTGTGGGATGAGGCTGTGTGTGGGTGATGGTGTGGGAGGAGGCTGTGTGTGGGTGATGGTGTGGGAGGAGGCTGTGTATGGGTGATAGTATGGGATGAGGCTGGGTGGAAGATCGTATGGGATGAGGCTGTGTGGGTGATGGTATGGGATGAGGCTAGGTGGAAGATAGTGTGGGATTAGGCTTTCATGGTGTGGGACTGAAGTTAGATTCAGTAAATTAGTTGCTGATCAAGAGTGTCGAGTTAAAACATGACTAAAATAGAAGAAGTACAACTTTAGACTCACTCACCTGACGGGGCCCAGGCTGACCACGAAGTCAACCAGAGTTTTGGCCTCGGCCTGAACGCCCAGACAGGAGAACTCGCTGATTGGCTGGCGCTCGCCGTAGCCGTACATCCAGCCGAACCAGTGCTGGTGAGTCTTCAGTTGGTAGACGGGGTAGAAGAAACGCTATTTTAATCACTAAAATACTCGCTCTGTCATGGTATCAATGGTGGGCTAATGCCCCCCCGCCGAATGCCGGCAGTCTCTTGCTGCCGTTCCCTGTTCTTCTCCCTACATCCACAGAGCGACTCAGAGGCAAATTTACATAATTACAATCAACTTAAAAGTCGTTTTAATAGGCCTAATTGATCCATTTTTTGTCTTTACAGAAATATTTTTTTACATTTAATTTAAAAAAGGAGACGTCCCAGTCCCGGCGTCAAAGTTTTCTAGTTTGAATGACTTTTGAATCAATTCAATTTAGCTATTATTTTTTATACACGCCACCGAACGACTCACAGACGAGTAGTAATAAGAGTGTCTTCCTTTGCAAGGCCGCGGTTCTACCCTCTCGAGCCATTTTCCATCAGTGAAAGGCAGGCTCTCCATGTAGTATACTTTGCTGATCGGGGACCTGTTGGTTTCTGGAAAAATGTTTTTGGGAATTCCTAAAATTTGAGCATTACTTTTGAGAATGTTTGAATTCTGTGTTATGTGCAAACAAACCGGCTTGGAATTGGTCGAACTCCAGCACAGGCACGAATAGATTGAGGCTTGGTAAATCAAAGAAAGTTGACCAAGGCAGCTGGCCCAAGCTGCGATTGTTAAACCAGTGGTACAATTGTCCCCAGGGTGGAAGTACCAGAGTCCACTTAGTTTGAGATTGGTATAAGTTTAAAAATCTAAAATTAGTAATTAAGTCTCTAGATAATGTAGTTTTTATCAAAAGCACAGATGATAAAAATATAATTGACTATTAGCTCTTAGTAAGCTCATACCTGACCAGGTTGGCAAATCTAATATAGACATCACGTCGCAGGTTAAATCCTTCTCCATAGTTAACATCATATAGCAAATAGCTGGTTCTAAAATAAGATTATATATTTATGCATTTGAGTATTTGTTATGAACAAATGTGAATGCCTTCAAATATAGTAAAAAATCATTATTAAAAGCCTTTAATATAAAAAAAATCATTTTTTAAATAGCATATCTAAAAGTCTATCTAAAAATCTAAAAGAAATCAATTGACATTGTATTTCAAACAAGAAAATATAAATATTAGCAGCAACTTGTAATGATAAAATATTGATCCACAGTTTAGATATTTCTATTATTAAAATTATAAGGATAAAAAACTAATTTTTTAGTCACAAACTATTTAAAAAAATCTTAAAAATGCCCTAACATAAAAGTATGTAGAAAAGGTAAAACTCTCAGCCAGATTTATAAATTCAAACCTTAATCCGTCGGCGCCCAGGATTTTAAGATTATTTAATAGCATTATTGAAAAACAGAAAGATATCCAGACTGAATTCATCTTTAATCTTTACTCATACGTCTCACGAAGAACTAAAAATCAACAAAAGATACTCCGAATCTCCGACACTGATAAAAACAGATGAAGAGAAATAGAGCAAGCGATTTCCTGGAATCGATTGCGTTTCAAAAAGTTTCCTTTGAAATATCACACTAAGAAGTTAATGTAAATGTAACTTTCAATGCGCATTTTACTGAAAGCAATTGAGTACTTGCAATCAAATATGCTTTCCATCTATGGTTCATAGTTAATTTTGAAGCGCCAGTGGCTGCGCAAAGGAATAAAAAACTTCCTTTCCGTTTAATCCGATTTAGACTTTAATCCGTTTCCAATTTTTTTAAAAGAATAACTGAAAGCCAATAGTTTCTGCATTATAAAAATCTAAAATATAAACCAAGCTTGTTAATTAAACGCTTGCAAAAATAACGATAATTTACCACATAATTTGTTAGTCTAGCGGCAAAATGTGTTCGCGAAAAAATTCAAACGAAATAAAGAAATTTCGAAATTTATATAACTAATAGCTATTATTATTACTATTATTTTTGGTGAGTGAATTCTTTACTAACTACCGGGGGAAAGTTATAACTTTCAACTCAAGCCTCAAGTAAAAAGAAAAATTAATACATCGAGAAATACTAAACGAGTCAATGTTTGAATAGAGCCTTGCTGAGGAGCTTATTTTTTATAGAAAATGCCTTTTATTCAATGCTTTACTGCTTGATATTGTTATTTTTAGATGATTATGCATGCGAGTCCATAATCATAATCATTATCATTACGAGTCCATGACAAGCCTTAGGCTTAACTCTATTTTTACTATGACTATTAGAATTTATCCTTGAATGATTGAGTTTATGCCTAAATTATCCTCTAGCATAGAGGAGGCTATAGAAGAGATAGTTCTCTAGCATAAGAAATATACTGGGTTCATTTTTGCCATTAGGCATTAATATGGTTTATGACTAGGTGTATAAAGTTATATTTGCTTAGGGCTAGGCACAAAATGAATTTATTGGCATAAGTAAAAATTGTATTTTATGCCATTTAGCATAAAATTGGTGTTTTTTGGGGAGGGGTGAATAATTTTTTTTGGTGTCCTAGCATCTAGGTTAAAAACCATATATGATTTTGATTATGTGCACTATTTGGCAAGATTTTGCCTACAAGAATCCTAAAATAGTATAATATCAAAGAAAAAATAATGAAAAGTATTAACATAAATGCTAGGACTAAACCTAAAGAAAAGGTTTTGGCTAGAATAAAAACATTATAGACTAGTTTACTTGAAATATATGGGGAAATCCTTTTTAGTTAGATTCAAATCTAGAAAATTTTGAATTTGGTAGGGGCATAGAATATATTTTTAATTATTTATTTATTTAATAATGTTTTATTAGCATAAAAATCAAATCTAAATTTTAGGGGCATGTGCCCTTTTCATCCCTTTAAATTGACTATTGAAATATATACAAAGCATAATATTGTAAGATATGTTAAAAGCATTCTAATTCTCTATTTAATTTTTTCTTGGAAATTTACTTAAAGATTTGTCTTTATTAAATTATTTCTGAATATGAGCAATTATAACTGATTAATATTCAAAACTATTATTTTTAAAAATGCTTTGCTTATATTATTTGGGCAAATCTATGTATCTAAATATTTATAAAAATTTTAATACTATCAAGTTATAATATAAATGATTGCATAAATAAATTTATTTATTTTATTTTATTGTACTTAAATTTTGATATTCTATACCAAATATATTCTATATACTAAAAATATTGGTAGGTAGGTGGGTATCTATATGATTGATTAGAGAAAAAAGGCTTAACTGGTTTTGTTTGAACTTGCTCTGTTCAATTTAAAATTTTTCCATGACAGTACATGCAATGTGGCTAATAAATTGCTTGATGCTAATTGTAGTCTAAATATATAATAGGAAATAAAAAGCCATTAAATTAATTCTTCTGAATATATATTTTACCAATGCTATAAATAATAAAACTTATAGGTATTTAGAACTATCAACTTAGTGTTAGCACTTGCAAAATGTGATAATTTTTTTTGAGTATTGTTGGAATCATGAATCTAAATTATTATCAGTCTGTACACTTTTCGTTTATAAAAAGACATACTGCAACATTAATACTTCACATTTACCTTGACTTTAGCATGAAAATAATATAACATGATTGATCAGAGGATATATTTCTTTCTAAACTATTCAATAAATGAAAAAGCTGTAACAAATGGTTACTTAAAGGGTTTTTCAGTTTCATTCATGTATTGTTTACTTCATTACAGTCCGTGGCTGCTTGGAGCTGCAGTACAAAGTCAGGCAATTCAGCACAGGGGCACCAGTCCACACAGCCAAGCTGCCGCAGCCCCATAGGATTATAGCGCTGCACTAGCTAAGTCACCAGTGCAGTTGGTTATCGATTAGCTATGCAGACTAATGGTGAAGAGGCTGCCATTGTGAACGGCTCGAGCAGCAACGGCCCCACGCAACAGACGCCTGTTTGCAGTGTTGCCATCGACACTCCATCGACAGCGCCGTCGCTGCCGCCAGCAGAGTCCGAATCGGCACCGGAGTCAACCGCGGCGACGGGCGATTTCGAACTGCACGAGAAGCCGGCCGCTTTGCCAGCTCAAAATTCTTTGCACCAGGCGGCCCCCGTCAGGCCAAACAGCCTGCGAATGGCCGAACCACCGCCTCCGCAAGTGCCCCTTCAGCAGCCGCAGCATCTGTTGCCGCTGCCGCCTCATCTGCAGCCGTTGCAATCATTGCAGCCAGTTGGCGAGCACATTGTTATGGTCCACGTTGGCGCCGGCGAGACTTTCTGTGTCCGAGTTGGAGACCAAATCCAGCATGTCCGCGGCCCGGCCACTGTCCGAATGGTGTCCAATAGCGGGCCGCCGCTGCCTATGCCTATGCAGGTGCCGCCAGGCCACCTAGTACAGCAGATTGTAGACGAGAATGGCATTTTAACTCACGTGATTCTGTCGCCGCAGCACGCGCCGTCGCATCACGCATCTCCCGGTCCAGCCTATTATCCGCCCGCCGGAGTGATGGCGGCCGGTCATCACCTACTGCCGGGGCCCGCTGCGATGGCTCCGCCGCAGCCTAACCCGCCGCCGCAGCAGCCCCAGCAGCAGCAGCAGCAGCCCTACGTGGTGAGCTCGGCCCAGCAGGTCATGTGCAGCAGCGGAGTCGGCGGCGGCGGCGGCCTGTCTCCAATCCCGTGCAATTATGCGATTTCGCCGCAGGCGTCTCCAGCTAGCGCGATTGGCACCGGACTTGGCGGCGCTGCCAGCAGTCTTGGAGGGCGTGAGTTGTTTTTCTCTTAGTTTAATAACTTCTCAATGATGTTTTGCTTTTTTTCGGAATGGCTTTGAGTGGATAGCCGATTTGGATTGACAGCTGAAATTGTTGACTGTATTATTGACTTGCATCTTAATAGCATTACGAGATGCTGTACGCACTCTCACACAGGGTGTACAGCAGCCCTGACTTTCTAATCGTCAGGCATGTACAATCTCTGTGCCTTGGGGGTTGGCCCTCATGGCTTTTGAATCGCATGACAACCCCAATTTGTTTCTGTACGGAATCGAACCCGGGGTCGCTTTCGTCTTGCTTGCCTGCAGGTTAAGCAGAACTGGAAGCGGTTAGTACATCGCAGTTGAATAAGGCTGCTTGCGTCACCCCTGCATACTGCTTTGGGTATAATGTGCCTGTGCCAGTAGATCAGGGCCTGCGTCGTTAGTTAAGTTAAGCAAGCAAGTTAAGCAGAGTTGGCAGCGGTTAGGCTGCTTGCGTCGCCCCCTTCCCGTGCATTCGCAGTGAACGAGTGTTCGTCGTAGGAGTCCCAAGCGTATTTTATGTATATTTTTATTTATAGAATAAATATAATAGAATAAGTATGAAATTAGTAACAAAACTTGATAGAAACTATAATAGTAGATTTCCTATAGCAGCATTTTGGGACAGGTGGGAACAAGACGGTGAAGGAGCGTGGAGGCTGGGCGGGCTGGGCTGGTCCGCTCGCCCCCTCCGGTGTCTGGCAGACCTGGCCGAGCCAAATTTAGCTTTCTGGGGTTATGGGGCGGCTGGCTTCCCCGTCTCCCCCGCCCTCTGTTCCGCTGCTCGCCCTAAGGCCCCGGGGTCTCTCGCTTCCTCTTTCTCCACTGCTCCCTTCCCTGTCCTTCTTTCTCTTCGCCCTCCCCCCCACAGCCAGCCAGCAACTTCTGCAGCCCGGCCGCCCATCTAGCAGCCCTGTTGGCAGGCCTATATTTGCTTCTCCATCGGCAGCTGGATGCCTGCCTCTTTTCTCTCTCTCTCACCCCGCTGCTCCTCTCGTATCAGCAGCCTGGGGGCCAAAGTCGGGGCCTGAGCGGTGGCCACCTTCTCCCTGCTGGCTGGGAAAATCGCATCGCCAAAGAGGACGGGGCGATATAGACGCGGATGCAGAGGCGGCGGCGCATTCTCGGGGCTTGACTTAGCCGCTTCTCTTCTTATATGCTTCTATTATATCACTATCGAGAAAGAGAGAAAGCGCCAGACGGAGCAATATGCTTAGCTTGTATATCAATATGTGCTCTAAAAATAAGCTACTTACAGCAGTCTGCTCTTATATTACTTCTCTCTGATGCGGCTTGCTCTCTCTATCTCCGTTGCCGGACTACGCCTTAACATAGTGCTCAATGAATCTGTGATCAATAATAATAATGCTTCGGGTGTATCAACTGAATTGCGTGATGCTCATATTTGTTATTGAGATTGCTAGTGGCTCTTAAAAGTATATCTTTTAATTACAGTTAACAACTAGACTTTATGCTTAGGCAAAGTACGAGTCCACAGTATGTTAAATGTAATTGATTTCCGCTAGAAATTAATTTTACAGTTTGCAGAGCACTTTACCTATTTTCTTTTGTTTCACCTGTTGATTGGCGTAAGGAAATCAATTCCAACTCAGTTTCTTATTTGCTTTGGAACTCTTTGGAATTGCGTCGTTCCCTCATTAACTTTTATTCCCCTCTTCAATGAATAGGACTTGGTGAGTCTGTTGACTTTGGTGTGCCTACCAGAGCAGAGAGCTGAGGGGCAGTCGACATTCGGCAGATAAGGGGAGAGGACAGACAGATAAGACGACATGAGACACATAAGAGGACAGAAAACACAAAAAAGGACAGGAGACACAAAAGAGAACAGAAGACACAAAAAGGATAGGAGACACATAAGAGAACAGGAGACACAAAAAGGATAGGAGACACATAAGAGAACAGGAGACACATAAGAGGACAGGAAACACAAAAAAGGACAGGAGACACAAAAGAGAACAGAAGACACAAAAAGGATAGGAGACACATAAGAGAACAGGAGACACATAAGAGGACAGTAGACACAAAAGAGGACAGTAGACACAAAAAGGACAGAAGACACAAAAGAGAACAGGAGACACAAAAGGACAGAAGACACAAAAGAGGACAGTAGACACAAAAGGACAGAAGACACAAAAGAGGACAGTAGACACAAAAAGGACAGAAGACACAAAAGAGGACAGTAGACACAAAAGGACAGAAGACACAAAAGAGGACAGTAGACACAAAAAGGACAGAAGACACAAAAGAGAACAGGAGACACATAAGGACAGAATGCACAAAAGAGAACAGGAGACACATAAGAGGACAGTAGACACAAAAGGACAGAAGACACAAAAGAGGACAGTAGACACATAAGGACAGAAGACACAAAAGAGAACAGGAGACACATAAGGACAGAATACACAAAAGAGAACAGGAGACACATAAGAGGACAGTAGACACAAAAGGACAGAAGACACAAAAGAGGACAGTAGACACAAAAAGGACAGAAGACACAAAAGAGGACAGTAGACACAAAAGGACAGAAGACACAAAAGAGGACAGTAGACACAAAAAGGACAGAAGACACAAAAGAGGACAGTAGACACAAAAGGACAGAAGACACAAAAGAGGACAGTAGACACAAAAAGGACAGAAGACACAAAAGAGAACAGGAGACACATAAGGACAGAATACACAAAAGAGAACAGGAGACACATAAGAGGACAGTAGACACAAAAGGACAGAAGACACAAAAGAGGACAGTAGACACAAAAAGGACAGAAGACACAAAAGAGAACAGGAGACACATAAGGACAGAATACACAAAAGAGAATAGGAGACACATAAGAGGACAGTAGACACAAAAGGACAGAAGACACAAAAGAGGACAGTAGACACAAAAAGGACAGAAGACACAAAAGAGAACAGGAGACACATAAGGACAGAATACACAAAAGAGAACAGGAGACACATAAGAGGACAGTAGACACAAAAGGACAGAAGACACAAAAGAGGACAGTAGACACAAAAAGGACAGAAGACACAAAAGAGAACAGGAGACACATAAGGACAGAATACACAAAAGAGAACAGGAGACACATAAGAGGACAGTAGACACAAAAGGACAGAAGACACAAAAGAGGACAGTAGACACAAAAAGGACAGAAGACACAAAAGAGGACAGTAGACACAAAAGGACAGAAGACACAAAAGAGGACAGGAGACATATAAGAGGACAGTAGAGACACATAAGAGGACAGGAGACACATAAGAGGACAGGAGACACACGAGAGGACAAGAGAGACATAAGAGGACAGGAGACACATGAGAGGACAAGAGACACATAAGAGGACAGGAGACACATGAGAGGACAAGAGAGACATAAGAGGACAGGAGACACATACTATTTTGAGTCCGGTTATGCATTTACACGGGTAATGCATTAAAAAAATTACCGAATGCATTTCATGAATACTAAACGATTCGAGAGCGCAATTTACGAGTGGCAATGAGTGTCGCTCGTGAAAAAAAATGGACCCTAGCAGAGGGCAGAAGCCTATTGGGAATGTAGAAGTTGTAGAAATGTCTGAGTAGAGATATTTTGTGTGCACTAAAAGCTGCTAGAAAAATATTGGACTGTTGCTTTTAATGCATAAAAACACAGGTCCAGAAAAGTATTGAAATTTGTTAGTAATGAAGCTTTACTAATCATATAGATTTATTCGCTTCATGCGAAAGGTCTAACTGGGTTCAAGTGTACTGTACTTTCTGTTGATTTTATGCGCTCTTATGTGGGGGAGGATGGTGCTGCTCTTATCGCTGCTCGCATTCGCTACTGTATCCAGCTAATCTTATTAGTTTTTTATTGCACTGCTTTTATGTATAATAGATTTTCTGTAACTAGTTTTTTCGGTTTGCAATATGATATTTTGAACGCTTTTACACAATCAATTTATTGTCTTTTTTATTTTTGAATTCTCAAATTTCTCAGCAACCTCGCTAATGATGGACGATCGAACTGAGAGGCACAAGTGCAAGGTGCAGCATCGGCTGAAGAATCGTAGGGCTCAGCAGCAGCAGCAGCATCAGCAGCAGCAGCAGGCACAGATGCCACCGCCTCTTGTTGATCAGCAGCTAAGAAGGAAGCGGCCGTCACCTCGAGGTGAGATTCCGGTCAAGGGCGTCTGTAAAATCTTTGAATTTTACAATCTATTTAGGGGTTATAAAGTGTGGGGAATGTGAAGTTTGTGTGGATGTAAACTTATCGGCAATGTGAAGATTAAGGAATAAGAAGTTTGGGGAATATAAAGATTGGAGAATCTGAAGGTTGGGGAATCTGAAGATTGGAGAACATAAAGATTGGGGAATTTAAAGGTTGAAGAATCCATAGGTTAAGGAATCTGAAGGTTGGAGAACATGAAAGTTCGGGAATTTGAAGATTGGGGAATCTGAAAGTTGGGGAATCTGAAAGTTGGGGTTCTGAAAGCTTGAGAGCATGAGAGTTTAGGAATCTGAAGGTTGGGAAGTTTGAAGTTTGGGGAATATGAAGTTTGGGGAATCTAAAGATTGGGGAATCTTAAGATTGGGAATATGAAGTTTGGGGAATCTAAAGATAGGAGAATCTGAAGATTGGGGAATCTTAAGATTGGGGAATCTAAAGGTTGAAGAATCTAAAGGTTGTGGAATCTGAAGGTTGGAGAACATGAAAGTTTGGGAATTCGAAGATACGGAAATCTGAAGTTTGGGAAGTCTGTGAAGGTGGGGGAATGTTATTTCTTGGGGATGAGAGTTTAGAGTTTAAAGTTTAGGGAATGTGATGAAGTTCAATGAGTCCCCAAATCCGAAATTCGAGGATATTAGCTCGTCAAGTTCTGGGAATGTTGGGAGAAAGCTTAGCTGCGATTGTGACTGGCGGACTGTAAAAAAGCCTCTGTTTAAGATGTACGTTGTGTATTTGATTTTGCCTACAGTGACGGACAAAAGTTGGGCGGATATTCGTCTGAATTTTTGTCATAATAAAAAATCCAGACAGACGGACAGGCGGACAAACGGACATAATTGAGTTAATCAGAAGAAAAACATTCTCTTTGATGATTTTTGCTGCCGCCATCGGCGCCTTCAATCAGGCAGTCAGCCGCATTGACAGAATTCAAAACTGTCTGTCTAGATGTAGAAGAGGAGAATATGGAAGCTGATGCAGGCCGGCTGTCAGACCATTACTATTGGAACCGTGCCAAGCGGAATCTAGAAATACAGAGTCAGAGCTGCCGTGCAGTTTTCAATAGGCTCAACCTCTTCTCTCTCTCCCTTGAAGTTGTCAAGACGCAAGCGCGTTGAAGAAAGTAGAAAGTTTCTGCAGAGCGCCGGCTACGTGACTTTTCTAAGGAAACAATTTGGAGCATTACAAAATATAACATTATATTCGGTAATCCATCAAGTCGAAACTTGAAGAATAATCACCGTTGCCTCGTCATTTCTTTCGTTATCGACAAACGGTCTCGGCTCCTCTTATCCACTTTTCTCTCCCTTTTCTATTTTTTTTGGGGGAAATTCACATTTTCAGCACTTAAAAGAGCACCTATATTTCCCTACTCTCTTGCTGCCTCCCCTCTCCCAGTTTTCCTTGATCTTGACTGCTTTCCATCTATTGCTCCTAATGGGTGCCATCAATGCTTTGGCGCCTTGCCAGCCTCTATCTCTACGATGGCCCTCTCTAATCCGCTTGCCACTTCGCGCTTCCCCCTCCCCTCTCCCTCTCCATCTCCCTGTCCTGTCCTGTCCGCATCAGCTGAAAATCAACGGCTCTCCTTTCCAATTTCTCTCCAATAGTTTCTTCTCTCGCTGCAGCGGCTCTCTTCTCTCTTTTTTTCTCAAAAAGTATCAAAGGAGGCGGGGGCGGCGGTCGGTCTCCGTCCGATAAATCGGTCTGCTACGAGCTACAGTTTGCTCCTCTCTCTCTCTCTCTCTCTCTCTCTCTCTCTCTCTCTCTCTCTCTCTCTCTCTCTGCCCCTCTCGTTTTGATTCTCTATATTAGCTATATTGAATATAATCGTAGATTTTAAATCAGCCACAGATAGTCGCGCCGATCGCTACGCACACGCTCTACGCAATAGTTTCAGGTGCCCTCATAGAGCGAGAATTGCACATCATGAATAATGAATAAAAATATTTTTTTACTATTATATTTCGACTGTCTTGAAGTCTGTTAGTTCTAGCGTTCCTGTTGTACTTTCAAGTTCATAAATAATAATTGTAATAAATCCTTTGCGCGTACGTTGCGCACTTATATAGATACAAGCCACCCAGACACAGCTATCGTAGCCTTTCGCTTGTGCCTACCGGATGCGCTTTGATCCCGTCCTCCCCGGCTGTATGCCTTTTTCTCCCCGCTCTGTTTCCTTCTCTCTCTCTCTCTCTCTCTCTCTCTCTCTCTCTCTCTCTCTCTCTCTCTCTCTCTCTCTCTCTCTCCGAGTTGTATGCTAACCCTTCATAGGTCAGTTTCCTTTTTAAACCCGATTCCCATACGGTATAGACTAGGCTATCCCGTCCAGTTTGCACTCTAATAAAGTTTCTGACGGCCTCTCTATCTCTCTCTCCGTGTCTGTCTTTGAAGGTGCTAGATGCCGCAACAAGGCGGAACTTGCAATACCGCTCTCTCTCTCTCTTCCTCTGTGTACGTGGCATGTCTGTCTGCGTGCGTGTTTATCATATAGCCTACCGTACCAGCCGTATCCTGTGCTATGTGTCTTTGCTGTGCACCAGCTGTTCCGTTTGTGTCTAGTGCAAACTGATCTGTTAAAACGGAGAGCTGAAAAAAACAGCAGAACAAGTTTATATGTTTATTGTTTTTGTTTTATTACTTAGATGACTCGGAATCGCTTAGGAATCGCTCAGATAGCTTGGGGCTAGAGGGGAATCGCTCAGATAGCCTGGGGCTAGAGGGGAATCGCTCAGATAGCCTGGGGCTAGAGGGGAATCGCTCAGATAGCCTGGGGCTAGAGGGGAATCGCTCAGGTAGCCTGGGGCTAGAGGGGAATCGCTCAGATAGCCTGGGGCTAGAGGGGAATCGCTCAGATAGCCTGGGGCTAGAGGGGAATCGCTCAGATAGCCTGGGGCTAGAGGGGAATCGCTCAGATAGCCTGGGGCTAGAGGGGAATCGCTCAGATAGCCTGGGGCTAGAGGGGAATCGCTCAGATAGCCTGGGGCTAGAGGGGAATCGCTCAGATAGCCTGGGGCTAGAGGGGAATCGCTCAGATAGCCTGGGGCTAGAGGGGAATCGCTCAGATAGCCTGGGGCTAGAGGGGAATCGCTCAGATAGCCTGGGGCTAGAGGGGAATCGCTCAGATAGCCTGGGGCTAGAGGGGAATCGCTCAGATAGCCTGGGGCTAGAGGGGAATCGCTCAGATAGTCTGGGGCAGAGTGCGGCCCGCCCAGATATCAAACCCTCGCTGACATTTTCGCATAGACCTGTTCTGCCGACCTCGTCAGATTAAAGTATTAGGCCAAAGTCTTATCCTTTCGCATCGATGAGGCAACGCCCAGGTTTCGCTTCGCCTGGGTTAGCCTAATTTTTGTGCCTTACATATCTGCGTCTTCTAACAGATTTTGTGCTCGCTGATCAAGGTAACTACTGGGAGTTCCCATTTTTGTTTGAGCGCTTATACTAGTTCGCGCTTACACCAGTTCGCGCCTATGCCAGTGCACCCCTATGCCCGTCTTTCGATTTATAATCCAAGTCTAAAATGATTGATTTAATTATGTTACAATCTTCTTTTGCGCCTGTCACAGTCAATCATTTTCATCACTTCCACTACGTGTAAATACCGGTTATGGTTTCCATCCAATTGTATACCTGAGGCGCGGCTATGAAGCACAAATAGGCGGTATTGAAGCTTTATTTTTTATGGCAGGCTGGCTTAGTGGCTGCGTTTCTGATATTCAATCCTGCATAGTGTAGCCAATATCCTGGCAGTTTGCCAGTGTGTCTGATGTCTTTCTCTTTCGAAAATTAAAAAAATCCCAAAACCAGCTTGCGTTCTGCTCTTGGTTTTCATTTTTTATTCTGTTTGCGAAGCTGCTGCCTAATTTCTGTTTTTGCTTTGCTAGCTGAGGCAATACAATAGGATAGGCAATATTGCTTTTTAACCGGGTAAGGAAGGTTTCATATATTGGCAGCAGTTGTTGCTGTTGTTGCTTTCGCCTGCTCCTGCTGCTGACCCTGGCCTGACCTACGACGGGGGGTGGGGGTTAGGGTTGCTGGCTAGAGGGAGAGGTCACAAACATTTTCACTGTCCCTTCCCCTTCTGTATATGGACGGCAGACAGACGAACAGGCAGCATTTGAGGGGCCGTGCTGCATGCTGGCTAAGTTTAGGGCGAAAGAGAAAGAGAGGCCTGGGAGTTTCGCCTACGTGCGCGAGGAATTAAGCGAATGACTGATGTTCATTTTTGGTACTACGCCTGTCCCGCCTCTGTTATGACTGTCTCTATTTAGTAAAATTCGATTTCTAATTTCTAAGAGACAATTTAATATTTGCTAAGAATTTAGCGAGAAATAAAATCCTCTAGTTTGGCGGCAGCTTATTTTAATTGATTAAAAGCCACTAAAAGTACGGATAGATAACCAGAGTGCTCATTGTGAAGGGAGGCTGGCCTGGACAGGTGGGAACAGGAGAGGTCACTGTGGGGACCGGTAGGTACCAGGAAGGGTCACTATGGGGACCGGTGGGTAACCGTAAAGATCACCGAGGCGACCGGTGGGTAACAAGAGAGGTCACTGAGGGGACCAGTGGGTAACAGTAAAAGTCACTGAGAGGACCGGTGGGTAACAGCAGAGGTCACTGAGGGGACCGGTGGGTATCAAGAGAGGTTACTGAGGGGACCGGTGGGTAACAAGAGAGGTCACTGAGGGGACCGGTGGGTAACAGTAAAGGTCACCGAGGGGACAGGTGGGTAACAAGAGGTCACTGAGGACCAGTGGGTAACAGTAAAAGTCACTGAGAGGACCGGTGGGTAACAGCAGAGGTCACTGAGGGGACCGGTGGGTAACAAGAGAGGTTACTGAGGGGACCGGTGGGTAACAAGAGAGGTCACTGAGGGGACCGGTGGGTAACAGTAAAGGTCACCGAAGGGACAGGTGGGTAACAAGAGGTCACTGAGGACCAGTGGGTAACAGTAAAAGTCACTGAGAGGACCGGTGGGTAACAGCAGAGGTCACTGAGGGGACCGGTGGGTAACAAGAGAGGTTACTGAGGGGACCGGTGGGTAACAAGAGAGGTCACTGAGGGGACCGGTGGGTAACAGTAAAGGTCACCGAGGGAACAGGTGGGTAACAAGAGGTCACTGAGGGGACCGGTGGGTAACAAGATAATTGCCTTGTGGACTATTTGGTGACAAATGTAATTACGGACTAATGGCAGTAAGTAACAGTAATGTCACACTGTATGGACTAGTGAGTCACAGGAATGTCACACTGTATGGACTAGTGAGTCACAGGAATGTCACACTGTATGGACTAGTGAGTCACAGTAATGTCACACTGTATGGCTAGTGAGTAACAGTAATGTCGCACTGTATGGACTAGTGAGTAACAGTAATGTCACACTGTATGGACTAGTGAGTAACAGGAATGTCACACTGTATGGACTAGTGAATCACAGGAATGTCACACTGTATGGACTAGTGAGTCACAGTAATGTCACACTGTATGGACTAGTGAGTAACAGTAATGTCGCACTGTATGGACTAGTGAATCACAGGAATGTCGCACTGTATGGACTAGTGAATCACAGGAATGTCACACTGTATGGACTAGTGAATCACAGGAATGTCACACTGTATGGACTAGTGAGTAACAGTAATGTCACACTGTATGGACTAGTGAGTAACAGGAATGTCACACTGTATGGACTAGTGAGTAACAGTAATGTCGCACTGTATGGACTAGTGAGTAACAGGAATGTCACACTGTATGGACTAGTGAGTAACAGTAATGTCACACTGTATGGACTAGTGAATCACAGGAATGTCACACTGTATGGACTAGTGAGTAACAGTAATGTCACACTGTATGAACTAGTGAGTAACAGGAATGTCACACTGTATGAACTAGTGAGTAACAGTAATGTCACACTGTATGAACTAGTGAGTAACAGGAATGTCACACTGTATGAACTAGTGAGTAACAGTAATGTCGCACTGTATGGACTAGTGAGTAACAAAAAAGTTAATTGAAGGACTGGTAAAGAGGCAGATAGAATAGAAATGAGCAAGTGAGTCCAGTATTAGAGACTTGTATAAACCGCATACTAAAAATCGAATGCTGAAATCCAGCAGCCTCTCAAATTGCAGACGTAGCAGTCCAGAAATGAGGTGATAGGGGCGCAGGGCGGTGATATTCCACCCAAATATTTCTTCAAGTCTTAATTCAGAGCGGCTGGAGTGCAATAAATGGTCAGCGGCGGGCCTTCAGCTGCCTGGTGTCGCATTTCAGTCAGTGCACTTTAGCCAGGCCGTATTGCAGTTGTTTATTGCTCAAGTCGCATTTTTTAATACTTATTTTTATTTCAACAAAAACCTGCAGGCTCGATGAATGGCGACAACGGCCAGCAGCAGCAATACAGCGGCTTCGGTGGCCACCCAGGCCGTCAGTCTCATCAATCGCCTCGGCTTAATTATGCATCCGCCAATCATCAGCATCAGCAGCATCAGCATCAGCAGCATCAGCATCAGCAGCCGCAGCAG
Source organism: Macrostomum lignano (assembly GCA_002269645.1). Lineage (NCBI taxonomy): Eukaryota > Metazoa > Platyhelminthes > Macrostomidae > Macrostomum > Macrostomum lignano. Next base: position 73,320 of record NIVC01000239.1, read on the forward strand.
TTGCTTTCCCAGCAGCTGCATCATCATTCTTATCAGCAGCAGCAGCACCAGCACAATCCGCAGCCAATGCCGCAGCCATTGCAGCAGCAGCAGCAGCCAGCGCAGTCTCAGTGTCGCTCGGCGACAGAAAATGGAGTTGGCGACAGTTCGTCCTCCGTTGACGAGTTCCCAGAGTTCCCGCCTAGGCCTCGCCGGCAGCAGCAGAGGGGGGCTAAGCAGCTGACACCGTCAACAGCGGCCACCTCGCCTACGCCACCTTCAACAGCGTCGACCGCTGAATTCGGCGGCGCCGCTCAATCCGCGCCCGCTGCCGCGGCTGAGCCGCAGCCGGATCTCCGCAGCCTCATGCAGCAGGCTGGCATCACAGAGGAGGCGCTGCGCCAGGCTCTCACCTGCGTCAAGCCGCCAAGCGTCTCCGAGATTGAGCTGAAAAGCGCCCTAATCCGCTTGTTCCCGCCGCCGCCCGACCGCCTGCCCGAGGCCTTCTATCCCTGTCTGAATTTCGAGCTCCACCTGTCCGACTCAGGCTCGGACGCGGCTTATAATCGAGTATTCGACGGCCAAGCCGAAGAGATTAGCCTTCAAGATTTGAGACCGAATCGCGAGTATCACGTCAAAGCTTTGGCTAAGCTGGACTCGCTGCGCGGCAAGTTCACCCAGCCGAAAGCTTTCTGCACCCTGTGCCGGCCGCCCGCCGCCCCGGCGGCTCCGCATCTGGCTAGCCGAACTAAAAATAGCCTGCTGGTGCGCTGGCCAGCTTCTGATGAGGACAATGGCGCCAAAGTGGTCGCCTACTTGCTGGAGTGCGCAACTAAAGCGTCAGACAGTGGTAAGCGTTCGCCTGCTTTTGGAAACTTTATTTAAGGCTTTAGGAGTTTCAGGGAGTTTGGGGAAGGTTCTTGGGGCCTGAGGGATTTTGGGCTAGACAGTTGGGGCTCGGGAAAGTTCCGCTAAGATCTTGAAGCTTGGGGAGTTTCTGGGAAGATCTTGAAGCTTGGGGAGTTTCTGGGAAGATCTTGAAGCTTGGGGAGTTTCTGGGAAGATCTTGAAGCTTGGGGAGTTTCTGGGAAGATCTTGAAGCTTGGGGAGTTTCTGGGAAGATCTTGAAGCTTGGGGAGTTTCTGGGAAGATCTTGAAGCTTGGGGAGTTTCTGGGAAGATCTTGAAGCTTGGGGAGTTTCTGGGAAGATCTTGAAGCTTGGGGAGTTTCGGGGAAGATCTTGAAGCTACGGGAATTTCGTGTAAGATCTTGAAGCTACGGGAATTTCGTGTAAGATCTTGAAGCTTCGGGAATTTCGTGTAAGATCTTGAAGCTTGGGGAATTTCGTGTAAGATCTTGAAGCTACGGGAATTTCGTGTAAGATCTTGAAGCTTGGGGAATTTCGTGTAAGATCTTGAAGCTACGGGAATTTCGTGTAAGATCTTGAAGCTACGGGAATTTCGTGTAAGATCTTGAAGCTACGGGAATTTCGTGTAAGATCTTGAAGCTTGGGGAATTTCGTGTAAGATCTTGAAGCTTCGGGAATTTCGTGTAAGATCTTGAAGCTTCGGGAATTTCGTGTAAGATCTTGAAGCTTCGGGAATTTCGTGTAAGATCTTGAAGCTTCGGGAATTTCGTGTAAGATCTTGAAGCTTCGGGAATTTCGTGTAAGATCTTGAAGCTTCGGGAATTTCGTGTAAGATCTTGAAGCTTCGGGAATTTCGTGTAAGATCTTGAAGCTACGGGAATTTCGTGTAAGATCTTGAAGCTTGGGGAATTTCGGGCAAGACTTATGGGGCTTGGAGAAATTAGGAGATAATCTTCAGACTGTGGCCGTGGGTATTTCAGGAGAATTTCCTTAGACTTAGGGGAATTTCGAGGTGGAATCTTAAAACCTGGAGAACTAAAGTAACGTCTTAGAAGTAAGTTTCATAGAACTCTTCTTTGAGAAGCAGCACTTGTTTGAGTTGTAGGAATAATTTCGGTAAAAAAAATTCGCTACTGAGTTGCTGGAGCACCTGACCAGATATTTTCACAGGTTGAGAGCAGAAAATCGAGAATGATTTTATCACCAGGAGCAGCGCTTTTGCCATAAAAAAGCAGCACAGACGATTACAGGCCGTTTTTTGTGTCTCCATTCATTTGGCAGCATAGACTGGGGTTTTTCTTTGAGTCTGTAGCGTGTGGGATTTTGTTTTGTTTGTTTCCTTCTTTGTACCACGGTATATGATAAGCGTGCGCGGGTGCGAATGCGGATGGAATTTCGGGGCCGGACATACTCGGTCGGTTTTTTTATGGGGGGGTGGGAATTTCTGATTCGGTTTCATAATATGCGAATGAAAGAGATTCACTATGGTTCAGGTGCGACTGAACTTTTGAGGGTGCAGGTGGGTTGGATAAACAAGATATTTGGCGCCTTTCTCTGAGTTTGGCGTCTTCCTTTTTCCGAGTTTGGCGCCCTTTTCTCATTTTTGTGCCTTTCTTTGATTTTGGCGCCTTTCTCTGATTTTGTCGCCTTTCTTTGATCCTCTGTAAAGATTCTAGCTCACTATTTGCTACTAGCCTGCCGTAGCTACCCTGTTACAGATGTCGGCGCCTCCTGTTAGATATCGGCGCCCTCTGTTACAGATATCGGCGCCCTCTGATACAGATATCGGCGCCCTCTGATACATATATCGACGCCCCCTGTTAGAGATATCGGCGCCCTCTGTTACAGATATCGGCGCCCCCTGTTATAGATATCGGCGCCTCCCTGTTACAGATATCGGCGCCTCCCTGTTACAGATATCGGCGCCCCCTGTTATAGATATCGGCGCTCCCCTGTTACAGATATCGGCGCCTCCCTGTTACAGATATCGGCGCCTCCCTGTTACAGATATCGGCGCCTCCCTGTTACAGATATCGGCGCCCCCTGTTAGAGATATCGGCGCCCCTGTTACAGATATCGGCGCCTCCCTGTTGCAGATATCGGCGCCTCCCTGCTACAGATATAGACCCCCCTGTTACAGATATCGGCGCCTCCCTGTTACAGATATAGACCCCCAGTTACAGATATCGGCGCTCCCCTGTTACAGATATCGGCGCTCCCCTGTTACAGATGTCGGCGCCTCCTGTTAGATATCGGCGCCCCCTGTTACAGATATCGGCGCCCCCTGTTAGAGACTTTAAGTCGACGCCTATTTTTATACGGTCAACCTCATCTTTAAGGATTTAATTGCCTTGCGTTATGAACCATAACCTCTAATAATAGATGAAGATGCAATCAATCTGTTGCCGCCCGCTTCTCATCGTTTCAGTCTCGGCGCCGGACTTCGCCGAGGTGTATCGCGGCGCTCAGCGCCAATTTAAGCTAACAAAACTATCGCCTAATACCCTCTATAGCCTGCGCGTTGCCGCGGTTAATTCTAAAGGCGTTGGAGATTATTCAGCCATTGTTGACATGGCAACCAGCCGGGCAGCGCCGCCGCAGCCAGATCCGCCCAGCTTGGCGCAGCGGGGCGTCCGCTCCCTTACTGTAGCCTGGCAGTCCGGCCAGCAGCCGCTGTCCGAGGACGAATTCGTACTGCAGATGAATGACGAGGACACCGGGCACGGCTTCATGACGGTGTACAGCGGGCCGGAGCTCAGCCACCGGGTGTCGCATCTGCGCAGGAACACCGAGTACCGATTCCGGCTGCAGGCCATCAACGATGACGGCGCATCCAAGTGGAGCGCCGAGGCGGCCTACGCCACCCTGCCGGACAAGCCCAGGCGGCCCGACCGGCCGACCCTGCGCGGACAGCCGCGGCCGAACTCGTTCCGACTGGCTTGGGAGGCGCCAAGCGACGATGGCGGAATGCCGCTGCTGGCTTATCAGGTGCGTTGCTTTTCTATCTATCGAATACTAGCGGCTTCTGTTTAGCAATCTAGCGGCTTCTGTTTAGCAATCTAGCGGCTTCTGTTTAGCAATCTAGCGGCTTCTGTTTAGCAATCTAGCGGCTTCTGTTTATCGATCTAGCGGCTTCTGTTTAGCGATCTAGCGGCTTCTGTTTAGCGATCTAGCGGCTTCTGTTTATCGATCTAGCGGCTTCTGTTTAGCGATCTAGCGGCTTCTGTTTATCGATCTAGCGGCTTCTGTTTAGCGATCTAGCGACATCTGTTTAGCGATCTAGCGGCTTCTGTCTAGCGATCTAGCGGCTTCTGTTTAGCGATCTAGCGGCTTCTGTCTAGCGATCTAGCGGCTTCTGTCTAGCGATCTAGCGGCTTCTATTTAGTGATCTAGCTGATTACAGATATGCTCGTATCGGCCCCTAGCCATAGATAAACTACGAGTAATTACCATAGACAATCTTGTGACCATAGACAATCTAGTGACCATAGACAATCTTGTGACCATAGACAATCTAGTGACCATAGACAATCTTGTGACCATAGACAATCTAGTGACCATAGACAATCTTGTGACCATAGACAATCTAGTGACCATAGACAATCTTGTGACCATAGACAATCTTGTGACCATAGACAATCTAGTGACCATAGACAATCTTGTGACCATAGACAATCTAGTTACCATAGACAATCTTGTGACCATAGACAATCTAGTGACCATCGACAATCTAGTGACCATAGACAATCTAGTGACTATAGACAATCTAGTGACCATCGACAATCTAGTGAACATAGACAATCCAGTCTACGTCTATCGAAGATTTAAACCAGCGATAAAATCTAATAAAAGTAAATTTGTGATCACCAACAATAGTTTTCCTACCCCTCCTAATCACCGTTAATCCTCATCAGGTTGCAATCGAGCCAGGCGGCGTGCTGGCAGATTCAGTGCCGCCAGAACAGCGCGAGTTCACTGTCCAAGGCCTGGAGCCCGGCTGCAGCTACTTGGCCACAGTGCAGGCGCGGTCTAGCGCGGGCCTGTCCCCAGCCAGCGAGCCCCTGACGGTTGTCACCGCACCTGTAGCGCCAGACGCTCCGGCACCGCCGCGTCTTCAAGGCCGGCCTAGAGCGGCTCTGCTCTGCTTGGCCTGGTCGCCGCCCAGGTACACTGGCGGCGCCGAGATCACCGGCTATGAAGTGTGCATGGACTGTTTGGGACCGGCTGAAGCCGGATTGCCAGATGCCGAAGCTGGAGGCGGCCTGTCAGGCGATACTGACAAGCAACAGCAGCAGCAGCAATATTTGGAACCCGTCACTCGGCAGGTGCGTGTGTCGCTTGCGTGTGTCCTTTGGCTAGATTATCTGGCAGAGTCTGTCTGAGCTGGAAAGGGGTTTCCGGGCGTCTGTATACAGCGGGGAGGCGTCGCCGCCCATTCCGATAATCCCTGGCGACTGCGAGCAGCTGGTTTTGCTGTGTCGTGCAGGGAGATCCGGGAGGTGGATGGTTCCTCGCCCGGTAGCCCTTGGGTAGCGGACGAGCTGGCAGAGATTCTCGGGGCCTGAAGACGGAGAGGTGCGGGTTTGGGCCGACGTAGGTGAGCCTGTCCTGAGTAAAGGCTAGGGGGGGGGCATTCACAGATGAACTGCTCCGCATTCTCGACACCGGAGAGGCAGAATGTAAGGATGATTTAGCAACGCTTGGAAAAACAGCCATGACCCGATAGGGCCATGGTCCTCGCTGTTCCTAACTAGCAATCATAAGTACAGAGATGCTAAGCTGACTAGCTGAAAAGTTTTGTTTGGATTCTGAAAAGCATCCTCGCGCACTGCTCTCCACAGGTGTACAAAGGCGCCGCTCTAGAGTGCTCAGTCACGGGTCTGGTGCCCGGCCACGCCTACGCATTCAGATTGCGCGCCAATAATCGGGCCGGCTCCGGCGCCTGGTCAGAGCCGCTGCGCGTAGCCAGCGCCCCCGGCGTGCCGGACGCGCCCCCGGCGCCAATTGTTTCCTGCCGCTCTCCGCACACGGCCTCAGTGGCCTGGACTAGTCCGCCTTGTAGGGGCGCCGTCGTCTCCGAGTATCGCCTCGAATGGCAGCCGCGGCCCGGCGCTGACTTCGCGCTGGTGGGTGTTCGAACCTGCAATTTGAGGGATTTTTCTGGTGGGGATAGTTGCTAGAAATGGGCCCGCTAGCCTTCCAGCTGGTGGACTATCAGAGTTCTTTAATTAGTAGTACACCTTGCTTCTTAATCCAGCTCTCACTTCTCTAATCTTCAAGTGGCGCTTATCCCTTCCCTAATCCTTCATGTGGTGTTAACCCTAGGATACAGAGCAAGCTTCATCTAGACATTGGGTTGAGTCCTTGGCTTCACTGCTCCGGTCCAGTGCGAGATCTCTGACAGTGTCTGTCTCTGGCCCTAGCGGAGATGCTAAGATTATTTTGAGATATATTTCTTAAGCCGGGTAAATTGCTTCTAGCTGTCCCATTTCTATTCTCTGTGTGTGTATCGAAAGGATATCGAGAGTTAATGGGAGAAGGCGGGACAAGACTTGGCCCAGCGTTAGTGGGAGATTGCAGCTGGCCTCTTGCCCTCTCTTTCCCGGAATCTCCGACCCCTCGGCCGTGTCTGCCTCTCGTGTAGTGGCGACAGCTGAAGCAGTAATATTCGGATATAGAAGCACTCGGATCCCGCGTGTCCTGTCGACCACCACTTCATCCCCTTCTCATTCCCCTCCCCCGGCAGCCTTGACTCTATATTCGTATGGTGTATGTATTATTAATACCTGCCAGCCAATTAGTCTTGGTTTCCTCATACCCAGATCCCCGTAGCGTTTCCCTCAGCAGCGCCAGTGCTGCTAATGCTAACTTCACTTTCACTACGAATTATCATCGGCGGTAAGCGTCTAATAGGGTCTATTTAGCTCCTCATTTTACCGAACGTTAGCAGGTAAAAAAAACTGTTATTAGCACTGGTAGGCGAGCCATTTAGGTGTTTATACGAGATAACGTTTTTTGATAAAATAACCGTTAACAAGCCGTTTTCTACTATTAGTAGTAGCACTAGGATATCAAAGAAGTTGTAAAATTTAGAATAACCAAATTTAGAAATCTATGCAGCTCATCAACAGCTAAATGCCCCTTAAGTCTCACGCTGGCGCCCCTGATGCTGGCGCCCCTGGTGCTGGCGCCCCTGGTGCTGGCGCCCCTGATGCTGGCGCCCCTAGTGCTGGCGCCCCTGGTGCTGGCGCCCCTGGTGCTGGCGCCCCTGGTGCTGGCGCCCCTGGTGCTGGCGCCCCTGGTGCTGGCGCCCCTGGTGCTGGCGCCCCTGGTGCTGGCGCCCCTGGTGCTGGCGCCCCTGGTGCTGGCGCCCCTGGTGCTGGCGCCCCTGGTGCTGGCGCCCCTGGTGCTGGCGCCCCTGGTGCTGGCGCCCCTGGTGCTGGCGCCCCTGGTGCTGGCGCCCCTGGTGCTGGCGCCCCTGGTGCTGGCGCCCCTGGTGCTGGCGCCCCTGGTGCTGGCGCCCCTGGTGCTGGCGCCCCTGGTGCTGGCGCCCCTGGTGCTGGCGCCCCTGGTGCTGGCATCCCTGATGCTGGCGCCACTCAAATAAAATGGTGCCGACTCAAATAAACTGACATCTACTCAAACTTTTGACGGCTGGGTTTAGCTGTTGTAGGGATGTGTTGCGGTTGTAAAACTGGACTGGAGCCAAATCATATTGCATACTAAATTACTACTAGGCACTAAAAATTGAAATGATGCCCATCACTGTTCCAAATTTCAGCTGTACACCGGCGATGCTTTACACTACGAGGCGAAGAATCTTCAGCCAGCCACTATTTATAGCTTTCGAGTTCAGGTTCGTGCTTCACTTCTAGCTAGATTTATTACTGTTCTTTGATGCCAGTTGAGAGCTTTATGACTAGAAATCGAAGACTAGCTAGATTAGGAAATACGCCTGATTAACTGCAAGGTAGTCACTGCTGCCAAGGTGTGCAGCGGTCCCTAACCATGGACGATTCTGCTTAACTTGCAGCAGTGCCAACACTTTCGATTACGAATCGCTGAAGATTCAAGGGTGTACAACGGCTCCGGCTTTCTTAATCGTCAGGCATGTACACCCTCTGCGGCCTGGGGGTTGGCCCTCATAGGGACAACACTAATCAAGTCAGGGTAATTGTCGTGACGAATTTCCCCCCCCCCCTACCTGACTGTTTCCAGGCTGTCAACAGCGCGGGCGCCGGCCAGTTCTCGTTGCCGACCCGAGCAGCCACGCCGCCCAGCTCCCCAGACGCTGTTCAAGGCCTTCGAGCTGTGGCGCAGGCCACGTCTCTAGCAGTGAGTTGGTCCGCGCCAAGCGACAATGGCTCGGAGATTAGCGGCTACTCGGTGTGCGTTAACGAGAAGCCGCCTGTGCAATTGGGCCCAGATGAGACTGAGCTCACTGTGCCCGATCTGCAGCCCGACACTCAGTACAAGGTGTGCATATTTTTATGTTATGAGTTGCTCTCATTCCCAACAGCCCCTCGCTTAAAGCTATGCATGATTCATGATCGATATTCATTGCTCCTGTTTTCATTTGTTCATCCGGTTTAGTAAGATATTTGTTAGAATCTTAGTTTACTATCTCAGTGACTCACAATGAGTTTGGCATCTCAGTGACTTTCGTTGAGTTCGGAATCTTAGTGACTCACATTGAGTTTAGAATCTCAGTGACTCACATTGAGTTTAGAATCTCAGTGAATCACATTGAGTTTAGAATCTCAGTGACTCACATTGAGTTAAGAATCTCAGTGACTCAAATTGAGTTTAGAATCTCAATGACTCACATTGAGTTTAGAATCTCAGTGACTCACATTGAGTTTAGAATCTCAGTGACTCACATTGAGTTAAGAATCTCAGTGACTCAAATTGAGTTTAGAATCTCAATGACTCACATTGAGTTTAGAATCTCAGTGACTCACATTGAGTTTAGAATCTCAGTGAATCACATTGAGTTTAGAATCTCAGTGACTCACATTGAGTTAAGAATCTCAGTGACTCAAATTGAGTTTAGAATCTCAATGACTCACATTGAGTTTAGAATCTCAGTGACTCACATTGAGTTAAGAATCTCAGTGACTCAAATTGAGTTTAGAATCTCAATGACTCACATTGAGTTTAGAATCTCAGTGACTCACATTGAGTTAAGAATCTCAGTGACTCAAATTGAGTTTAGAATCTCAATGACTCACATTGAGTTTAGAATCTCAGTGACTCACATTGAGTTTAGAATCTCAGTGAATCACATTGAGTTTAGAATCTCAGTGACTCACATTGAGTTAAGAATCTCAGTGACTCAAATTGAGTTTAGAATCTCAATGACTCACATTGAGTTTAGAATCTCAGTGACTCACATTGAGTTAAGAATCTCAGTGACTCAAATTGAGTTTAGAATCTCAATGACTCACATTGAGTTTAGAATCTCAGTGACTCACATTGAGTTTAGAATCTCAGTGACTCAAATTGAGTTTAGAATATCAATGACTCACATTGAGCTTTATCATTGGAATCATTTACGCAGAGTCCTACTGCAAGTAGAAGATCAGCGAAGTGAAACAATGAAGTAATAAAATGGCATCCCTTCCCTCCTAATTCAGGTCCGAGTGCGCGCTTGCAACGCCGTGGGCCCAGGCCCATATTCCGCGCCGTTGCGTGTGGTCACCGGCTCGCTGCCGCCTAACCCGCCGCGCATCGAGTGCGTGCACAATCAGGCCACTTCGCTGAAGCTGCGCTGGGGCGACGGGCGAAACGCTGATCTGTTGCAGTACCAGGTAGGGTGGTACTGGCGCTTTGTACGGTCTGCAGTGTTGTCAATGCCTACTGTGTGACCGCTGCTCCGCTACAAGTGGATCAACGCTAGTCCACTTCAAGGACCCCTGTTAGTCCAGTACAAGGACCCTTACTAGTGCTTCAGTGCAAGGACCCCTAGTGTTTCAGTACAATTACCTTTAGTGCTACAATATAAGGACCCCTAGTGTTTCAGTCCAAGGACCCTTCCTAGTGTTTCAGTCCAAGGACCCTTCCTAGTGTTTCAGTACAAGGACCCTTCCTAGTGTTTCAGTCCAAGGACCCTTCCTAGCGTTTCAGTCCAAGGACCCTTCCTAGTGTTTCAGTACAAGGACCCTTACTAGTGTTTCAGTCCAAGGACCCTTACTAGTGTTTCAGTACAAGGACCCTTACTAGTGTTTCAGTCCAAGGACCCTTCCTAGTGTTTCAGTACAAGGACATTTAGTGTTTCAGTGCAAGGACCCCTAGGGTTTCAGTGCAAGAGGACAAGTCCGGACAGAGAAGGCAGGGTATATTCTAGCCGGTGTTGGGCTGGGCTGAACCCGGCCCCGTGACTCATTAGCTTTGTTTATCTGGCGTGAATTATGGCATTTGCGTCAGCAGTCCATCTCAAACTGACTTGGCGATGTTCTCAGCAAATTATGCCTTTAAAAGTTGGCGGGTGCAGGGGTCTGTCATTTTCTTTAATTAGTTTTATTTTCCCCTGCCAAGCAGACTAACATCCCACAGTATTCTGGGATTCGCAGACTGGGGATAATTGAGCAACATTTTGCCGCACAGATTGTTCAGACATTCCCCTCGCATCCCCCTGAGGCATGGACAAAAAGGACAGCCGAAAATAATGTTATAATGCGAGCTGCTGTCAGACGCTTATGCTTCCCCTGACCCCCCTCCATGCAGTCCTGCCTGTCCGCATATTGTAATTTGCTTTTGTTTCCACCCTCTCCTGACGGCCTAATCATAGGGCTTTAAGCCCTTTTTAGCTGACACACAGGCAAAAGGGGAGGCGAAATCCCTGTTTCTCCTTGTCTCTTGCTAGCCTTTTATCTTTGCAATTAATTTATAGCTAGCAGTTTAGACGCAGTTCGCGGCCTTAATTACCTTCTTAAGCTAAATGCTCACTGCAGTCGCTGCTAGACCTGTGTTTTTATTTTCGAAACATTCGTTCAGTCCATTTTGCTTTGCTAGCTCTATACTGTCAGAACTGCCTTCGTTAAATAATACACTCACCAAGATGCAGCACCATTCACTTCCTGCTCACTTATTCACCAAGATGCAGCACCATTCACTTCCTGCTCACTTATTCACCAAGATGCAGCACCATTCACTTCCTGCTCACTTATTCACCAAGATGCAGCACCATTCACTTCCTGCTCACTTATTCACCAAGATGCAGCACCATTCACTTCCTGCTCACTTATTCACCAAGATGCAGCACCATTCACTTCCTGCTCACTTATTCACCAAGATGCAGCACCATTCACTTCCTGCTCACTTATTCACCAAGATGCAGCACCATTCACTTCCTGCTCACTTATTCACCAAGATGCAGCACCATTCACTTGCTGCTCACTTATTCACCAAGATGCAGCAACATTCACTTCCTGCTCACTTATTCACCAAGATGCAGCACCATTCACTTCCTGCTCACTTATTCACCAAGATGCAGCACCATTCACTTCCTGCTCACTTATTCACCAAGATGCAGCACCATTCACTTCCTGCTCACTTATTCACCAAGATGCAACACCATTCACTTCCTGTTCACTTATTCACCAAGATGCAGCACCATTCACTTCCTGCTCACTTATTCACCAAGATGCAGCACCATTCACTTCCTGCTCACTTATTCACCAAGATGCAGCACCATTCACTTCCTGCTCACTTATTCACCAAGATGCAGCACCATTCACTTCCTGCTCACTTATTCACCAAGATGCAGCACCATTCACTTCCTGCTCACTTATTCACCAAGATGCAGCACCATTCACTTCCTGCTCACTTATTCACCAAGATGCAGCACCATTCACTTCCTGCTCACTTATTCACCAAGATGCAGCACCATTCACTTCCTGCTCACTTATTCACCAAGATGCAGCACCATTCACTTCCTGCTCACTTATTCACCAAGATGCAGCACCATTCACTTCCTGCTCACTTATTCACCAATTTGCAGCACCATTCACTTCCTACTCACTTATTCACCAAGATGCGGCATTCACATCCTCACTTATTCACCAATTTTCAGCATTCACATCCTACTCACTTATTCACCAATTTTCAGCATTCACATCCTCCTCACTTATTCACCAATTTTCAGCATTCACATCCTCCTCACTTATTCACCAATTTTCAGCATTCACATCCTACTCACTTATTCACCAATTTTCAGCATTCACATCCTACTCACTTATTCACCAATTTTCAGCATTCACATCCTCCTCACTTATTCACCAAGATGCGGCATTCACAGCCTATTCGATAGTTTACCAATCCACTTTTCACTTCAGATCGAAATGGCGGCCAGTTCCGTGGACTCGGGTTGGCAGGTGGTGTACCAGGGCAGCTCGCACAGCACCCGCCTCACCCGCCTGGCCGAGCTCACCGACTATCACTTCCGCATCCGAGCCACTAACGAGGCCGGCTCAGGCCCCTACTCCAGTCCATTTTGCTTCTCAACTGGCAAGGCGCATCCGCCTGCGATGAAGCCGCCACGACTATCCGAGCTGACCCAGGACAGTTGCAGGGTCGACTGGGCCGGCCTGCGACCTATGGGTCGGGACAGTATCGTCTACGTGCTGCAATTGCTGGCTGTTAACGAGAGAGACTCCGACTATAGACAGGTTAGTATTGCTTAGGAGTAATTTAAGTGCTTGCTTCGTTGCTAAGGGGATTATCTGTCTGGTTGCTAGGCAGATTGTTTGGTTGCTATGCTGATCGTCTGGTTGCTAGGCGGATTGTCTGGTTGCTAGGCGGATAGTCTGATTGCTAGGCGGATTGTCTAGTTGCTAGGCGGATTGTCTGGTTGCTAGGCGGATTGTTTGGTTGCTAGGCGGATAGTCTGATTGCTAGGCGGATTGTCTAGTTGCTAGGCGGATTGTCTGGTTGCTAGGTGGATTGTTTGGTTGCTAGGCGGATAATCTGATTGCTAGGCGGATTGTCTGGTTGCTAGGCGGATTGTCTGGTTGCTAGGCGGATTGTTTGGTTGCTAGGCGGATTGTCTGGTTGCTAGGCGGATTGTTTGGTTGCTAGGCGGATTGTTTGGTTGCTAGGCGGATTTTCTAGTTGCTAGACTCTGGCTGATTGACTTTTTGCAAACCTACTTATGATTTTTACTGGTCAGCACTCTCAGTTCCTCTCCGCTCGTTGCCTTCAGGTGTACCGCGGCTCTGACCAATCTTGCAAGCTGACTTGCCTGAACCCCAACACGGAGTACCAGGTGCGCGTCGCCGCGGCCCGTCGATGCTCGGAGACCGGCGATGAGCTGATTGGCGCCTTCTCTCAAGGCGTCGTGTTTATCACTCGCGCCGGGTCCGTCTTGGCCTCGTCGACAAACCCGACTACGGCGTCTTCTGGTTCGTCGTCCTCGTCCTCGTCGTCTGCGTTGCGCTATTCCATCGGCGGCCGCGGAGGTGCCGGCTGGTCGGAGCAGCGCCTGGCTGCCGTGCTGCTCGCGGCATTCGGCGTCACGGCTCTCGTTGTTTCTCTGCTGCTCAACTATCTGGTGTTGGAGGCTTGACCTGGCGTGACCTTCCCTATGACCTGGCGTGACCTTCCCTATGACCTGGGGTGATCTCCCCTATGACCTGGGATGAACTCCCCTATGACCTAGCGTGACCTTCCTTATGACCTGGCGTGATCTCCCTATGACCTGGCGTGACCTTCCTTATGACCTGGCGTGACCTTCCCTATGACCTGGCGTGACCTTCTTTATGACCTGGCGTGACCTTCCTTATGACCTGGCGTGACCTTATGACCTGGCGTGACCTTCCTTATGACCTGGCGTGACCTTCCTTATGACCTGGCGTGACCTTCCTTATGACCTGGCGTGACCTTCCTTATGACCTGGCGTGGGGTGTTCTCCCTATGACCTTCCCTATGACCTTCCCTTTGACCTTCCCTTTGACCTTCCCTATGACCTTCCCTATGACCTAACATGATCTCCCCTATGACCTTAACATAAACTCCCCTATGACCTGGCGTGACCTCCCCTATGACATTGACATGACGCCTTCTATGACCTGGCGTGACCTCCCTGACGTGACTTTACCTAACTCCCCCTCCATCCATGACCTAGCAGCGTGACCTATGTCAGTGGTTGGCCTAGGTTAGTGTGAGATTGAAGACCCGTTTCAGACCTCGGCATGCTGTTGTCAGTTAAGCTTAGTTAATTGTTTTATTCATTTAATGGCGTCATTTGTGCCGGTCTTGTAGGTTTTTGTGTTTTTGTGCATCTCTCATCATCGATATTCGCTAGTTTGAAATATCATTGCTCTGCTCTCTCAGCTGGTCGAATTTTTTGTGTGCTGGACTTGTCCCCAACTATTGAAATTATGCAATAATAGATATTAGAAGTATTTTAGTGTTCAGGCTGACAGATGTACCTCTGATGACATTTTATTGATTGTAGAGAATGCACTCGTTGTATCCGTCAGTCACATCATAAATCAATAAAATATTCTGTTGCAAATTGTTCCTCGTTTATACACCATTATTTGCAGAGTTTTTCTCCATCTCTATCGCTCTTTCTGTTTTCGTCTGTCACGTGTTTTCTGTTTGTTTATTTAATTTGTTGTTTTTGTTCAGACGGGCAAGGCTTCTCAACAAGGCGTCATTTAAGCAGTTTTTATCCTTATGTTGTCGCCAAGTCTAAAATCCGATGGAACAGGCTTATCGCGTGAAACCAGCCTTCAAATATTTTCTAAGAAACGAGAGGCACAGCTCAGCCATTCATCTCAGTTTTCTATGCACTGTCGATGGAGCCAATAAAACATTTTATAATTGTGTAATCCGGTTGCTTTTCAGTATTCTGTGTTTTTTGTGTTGTGTTTTGTTCGCTCTGGGTTCCCGTTTGCCTCTGGTCCAATCGCATATTTTCGATACGAATTGGTATTGTCTGTGGTTATTTTTCTGTGTTTTAATTTTTTTCTCGCGAGAATATGTTTTTTGGTATTTTATTGTTATGCATATTTGTTGCAACCTGAAAGTCAAAGTCTGTTGCTGTATTTGGCGTTTATTTTTTTCTGTTTTAAGTTTGCTTCATCCTCTGCGCGCGTTTTGTTTGATCGGATCTGAGGTTTTCTACAACTCGACGTGAATGTTGTTTCCAGTTGAGTACGCTGTATTTTTGTGTAGGTCCGTTGACCCACTGTTGACCAGAATGATAGATGGGGGTCACTTGACCCACTTACAAAACTGACTAGAGCCATGGGGGGTCACTTGACCCACTTACAAAACTGACTAGAGCCATGGGGGGTCACTTGACCCACTTACAAAACTGACTAGAGCGATAGGGAGTCACTCGACCCACTTACAAAACTGACTAGAGCGATAGGGAGTCACTCGACCCACTTACAAAACTGACTAGAGCGATAGGGAGTCACTCGACCCACTTACAAAACTGACTAGAGCCATGGGGGGTCACTTGACCCACTTACAAAACTGACTAGAGCCATGGGGGGTCACTTGACCCACTTACAAAACTGACTAGAGCCATGGGGAGGGGGTCACTTGACCCACTTACAAAACTGACTAGAGCCATGGGGGGTCACTTGACCCACTTGCTTATGATAAATTTTGCGCATATTGTTGAGGAATAAGTGTCCCATATTTTTGCGATCCTGCAATATAATAGATATTATAAGTAGCATATTAGAAATATTGCTTCGTGTGACGTCACACTCTAAAAATACGAGCGTAACACTAATTCGTCCGTTCAATCGGCGCTTCTCTCTCTCTCTCTCTCTCTCCCTCTCTCTCTCTCCCTCTCTCTCTCTCGTATCAGCTCTTTGTTCGCGTTCTCCAAGCGGTTTTAATCTTCGTAACACGCATAAAAACCGAACGCAGCGTCATGCATTTTTTATTCTCTTACCCGATCAAGTCCTCATTCGCGCGGAGAGGGGTGGGGAGAACTGAGACAAGTGAGATTCTCATCTATATAGCTTTAGCTGTTTGTATATTCTTTTTTAGCTGTGTGTTTTAGCAAGCTGCTCCTAACTCTCCTTGTGTATGTCTATCATCTACTGCTGTGTCTTTTATTTGTGGCCATTGCAATATATATATTATATGATATAAATAAATACATATTATGTTATATATTAATTTGATTGGCTTTGAGACTGTCGAAATTCTTGTGTCACTTCTAATCAATTACTTCAGCTTTTATTAGCTTCGCATACTTGGCTTTCTGTATTCTTTCGTAATGCTGATTCAGGGACTCTACAGAGCTATGGGGATGTTACAGTAGCTATGGGGATGTTACAGTAGCTGTGGGGATGTTACAGTAGCTATGGGGATGTTACAGTAGCTATGGGGATGTTACAGTAGCTATGAGGATGTTACAGTAGCTATGGGGATGTTACAGTAGCTATGGGGATGTTACAGTAGCTATGGGGATGTTACAGTACCTATGAGGATGTTACAGTACCTATGAGGATGTTACAGTAGCAATCGGGATATTACAGTAGTTTTGGGGGTGTTACAGTAGCTATGGGGATGTTACAGTACCTATGAGGATGTTACAGTAGAAATCGGGATGTTACAGTAGCTGTGGGGATGTTACAGTAGCTATGAGGATGTTACAGTAGCTATGGGGATGTTACAGTACCTATGAGGATGTTACAGTAGCTGTGGGGATGTTACAGTACCTATGAGGATGTTACAGTAGCAATCGGGATGTTACAGTAGCTGTGGGGATGTTACAGTAGCTATAGGGATGTTACAGTAGCTGTGGGGATGTTACAGTAGCTGTGGGGATGTTACAGTAGCTATAGGGATGTTACAGTAGCTATGGGGATGTTACAGTAGCTATGGGGATGTTACAGTAGCTATGGGGATGTTACAGTAGCTATGGGGATGTTACAGTAGCAATCGGGGTGTTACAGTAGCTATAGGGATGTTACAGTAGCTATAGGGATGTTACAGTAGCTATAGGGATGTTACAGTAGCTGTGGGGATGTTACAGTAGCTATAGGGATGTTACAGTAGCTATGGGGATGTTACAGTAGCAATCGGGATGTTACAGTAGCTGTGGGGATGTTACAGTAGCTATAGGGATGTTACAGTAGCTGTGGGGATGTTACAGTAGCTGTGGGGATGTTACAGTAGCTATAGGGATGTTACAGTAGCTATGGGGATGTTACAGTAGCTATGGGGATGTTACAGTAGCTATGGGGATGTTACAGTAGCTATGGGGATGTTACAGTAGCAATCGGGGTGTTACAGTAGCTATAGGGATGTTACAATAGCTATAGGGATGTTACAGTAGCTATAGGGATGTTACAGTAGCTGTGGGATGTTACAGTAGAAATCGGGATGTTACAGTAGCTATGGGGATGTTACAGTAGCAATCGGGGTGTTACAGTAGCTATAGGGATGTTACAGTAGCTGTGGGGATGTTACAGTAGCTATAGGGATGTTACAGTAGCTATGGGGATGTTACAGTAGCAATCGGGGTGTTACAGTAGCTATAGGGATGTTACAGTAGCTGTGGGGATGTTACAGTAGCTATAGGGATGTTACAGTAGCTATGGGGATGTTACAGTAGCTATGGGGATGTTACAGTAGCTATGGGGATGTTACAGTAGCAATCGGGGTGTTACAGTAGCTATGGGGATGTTACAGTAGCTATGGGGATGTTACAGTAGCTATAGGGATGTTACAGTAGCTGTGGGGATGTTACAGTAGCTATAGGGATGTTACAGTAGCTGTGGGGATGTTACAGTAGCTATGGGGATGTTACAGTAGCTGTGGGGATGTTACAGTAGCTATAGGGATGCTACAGTAGCTATGGGGATGTTACAGTAGCTATGGGGATGTTACAGTAGCTATGGGGATGTTACAGTAGCAATCGGGGTGTTACAGTAGCTATAGGGATGTTACAGTAGCTGTGGGGATGGTACAGTAGCTGTGGGGATGTTACAGTAGCTGTGGGGATGTTACAGTAGCTGTGGGTATGTTACAGTAGCTGTGGGAATGCTCATGTAGCTATAGGGATGTTACAGTAGCTACAGGGATGTTACAGTGGCTATTTGGGGGAGAGACGCGCTCTGATTAGCAGGGTTTAAGACTATTTACAATGTCCTGCTTTAAGCACTAAGTGAATCTTGATTCACCGTCAAAGCAGTCTCAACATAGATCGCATATCTCAGTGCGATAATCTTGTATTAATCACGAAGTCTCGAGCTCCAGATCTCCAGATTGCTCAGCTGAAAAACTTGAGCAGCTTTACTTTCCCAAGCATATACCTTGATATTGAATTGCATTGCTAGCGCAATCTCGTTTAACTGCCTGGCCTAATTCGGCTGGCATGACATGCGCTCGCATATGGAAGTGCAGGAGGGGCAGTCAGATTTGACACGGCCATCGCAACAAGGCTCGCTGCCTACTGCTAATAGATTCGTGTCCGTTAGTTACTGTCTGCCCAAGGCTGTCCTTTGAGGCACAGGAATATCGCCTGTCTGTGTCTCTGGCTTGCCCGAATGTCTGTCAGTCAGTGGCGTCTTTTTTGGGCGGCTGCTATTCCCCAGCTTGTCTAGATCCCTCTCCTAGCATGATAAATACTATTCGATATTATCCTCAAAAATATCATCCCATCCCATTCCATCTCATCCCAACCCATCTCATCCACCCCATTCCATCACATACCATCTCATTCCATCCCATCCGATCTCATCCAGTCCTATCTCATTATCCCATCCCATCGCATTTCCTTCCATCCCATCCCATCCCATCGTACCATACCGTCCTATCCCATCCCATCTGATCCCATCCCATCTGATCCCATCCCATCTCATACCATCTCATCCCATCCCACTTCATTATCCATCCCATCGCATTTCATTATATCCCATTCTATTCCATCCCATCCCTTCCCATCCCATCCCCTCCTATCGCGTTCAATTCCATTCTATCGAATCTGATCCCATTCCATCCCATCCTATCTCAGTTTACATGTATCTTATCCCATCATCCCATCCCATATCATCCGGTGTCCCCCCAGCAATAACTCTTGTTCTACTCTGTCCTGAGCCCTATTCGGTTCCATCCACAGATACTACGCTGGTAGAATAAGTAATAAGTTAATAATAGTTAAGCGACATCAAAGAAATATACAACAGGGTGTCCATAGAGTCACCTGTAGCCTATTGTTAGTATTAAGGCTGGCAACTAAAAGCCAGTAAAATTAAGAAAACAGATCCAAAAGTGAGCATGTTTTGAAAGTTGAACATTCGCTCGCTGCGACAAATTCTATCGTTTATTTTTCAAAGGGTCTGATTTTTCTTTCGGTTGCAACTTTCGTTTACAGAGTATACACCGCCAAAGCAAAGGTGCTTATTTGTTTCACCACACGACAACGCTTAGCTACACAATATGGTGCCTGTGGACAGCAAAATAATTACTGACAAAGAAGCCAACTGACGACTATGCGTCAAAAAAGTAAATTTTTAATTTTAGTGCGCAAATTATGATAAAATACAGAAAGATAACAATTGAAAAAAAAACACTGAAAACGGTGACAAAAGCTCCATCAAAAATACGCATTTTCAGTATCTACTCGTATTGATTAACATACGACAACATTGCACTGGAATAAGTAAAATATTGGTAACAAGCAACAACATAAAGAGAGGCTAAAGCAAAAATACTTTTGCAAGAGGCAAAGAAAGCCTGATTTGTCTGGCCGAGTGAGAACCGCGTACATTTTGTACTTTCTATAGGACTATGGAGTTAGTGAGCTTTGGCCATAGACAACTGTCACGCTGAATGGCTAATATAAATGTTAATTGTTACTGCTGCTTCCTCTATCCTGAAAAATTCGAACAGTACCTCCAAAGCCATAGACACAATCTAGTACCATTGTCTACTTTCAAAACCATAGACACAATCTAGTACCATTGTCTACTTTCAAAACCGTAGACACAATC
Organism: Macrostomum lignano; assembly: GCA_002269645.1. Lineage (NCBI taxonomy): Eukaryota > Metazoa > Platyhelminthes > Macrostomidae > Macrostomum > Macrostomum lignano. The sequence goes on from NIVC01000239.1 coordinate 93,138, forward strand.
TACCATTGTCTAGCTCCAAAACCATAGACACAATCTACCATTGTCTATTACCAAAACCATAGACACAATCTACCATTGTCTACTACCAAAACCATAGACACAATCTACCATTGTCTACCACCAAAACCATAGACAAAATCTACCATTGTCTACTACCAAAACCATAGACACAATCTACCATTGTCTACTACCAAAACCATAGACACAATCTACCATTGTCTACTACCAAAACCATAGACACAATCTACCATTGTCTACTACCAAAACCATAGACAAAATCTACAATAGACACTCGTGTTATGGGCGTTGTTACACTCTCCTGCCGTGCTTTTGTGCTTTGTTGTCTATGGCCAAACTATTCCATTGTATCTGTACGAGCGTACATACCGGGTGATACACAAAAACTATACAACTAAAACTTTAGCCGATGCCAAGTTGTATAGTTACTTATGCACCAACCCGGTGTATTGAACATTTAACATTGACCGGCTGACAACAGTGAGGCTTTTATGAAAAAATTACGAAAAATCCGATTAATAGCAATACAATAAATAGTAAGTGAATCACACGAGCAACAGCTACTAATTAACGGTAATTTGCTGCTAGGAAAAATTTCTTTCGGGGCAAGTTTACAACTTTAAATCAATCAAACCAAGGGCCATTAGAATTGTGATCGTTGCCGTTAATTCTATAGCGGTCATTACTATAGTCCGCGAAATTCAAATTGAGTCATCTCTGTTTAGCCACTGTTGCTGGCCTCTTCGATGGCATGACAGCTGTGCAAATCGGCCTTCACTACCTCCGTTAGCTTCTGCTGTTGCTTTTGCTTTTGTTGCTTTTGCTGCTTCTGTTGCTTTGAAGATTGGGGAGACGATGTCTGCTGCTGCTGTTCCTCCGGTTGCTGCTGCTGCTGCTGCTGCTGCTGCTGCTGCGGGTCGGTAGGCTTTCGCATTGTGGGCATCCGTTTGATGGTCATCTTCTTGTACCTGTCCAGTAGGCCGGCATAGCTGCTGGGATCGCAGCTGCTGCTGGGCCGGCTCATGGTGAACTGCAGCCGCCCGCTGGGGCCGCTCGGCCCCCCGCCGTTGCCTGCCGCGCTGGTCGCCGCTCCAGCCGGAGTCGCTCCGTCCAGCTGCTGCTGCTGCTGCTGGCTGCCGTGGTGATGACGCCGGTAGAACCGCCTGGCCCGGTCTCTGGTCTGCTTCACGGTGAACATCCGCTTCATTTCTGTGCGGAAATAGGCGCTAGCGTAGGAATAGAGAAAGAAATTCACGCTGTAGGTGAGGTAGTAGATGGTGCGCGTCACCGTCAGGGCGCTGTCGTAGTGGCTCTGGCGGAGGCCGTCGCCGCTGTCGCTCATGTTGAAGATTCCCGTGGTCGACACGCTGCGCATCACCTTGAATTTGATGACGAAGCTGGCCAGCCAGACGGCATAGTAGGGGCAGGTGAGCAGCAGGAAGGCGGTGGACACCAGCACCAGGAGGATGGCGAACTGCTGTCCAGCCACGTCGTGGTTCGCCCGCTCCGCGTTGCTGCCGGACGGTCCGCGGTGGCGAACCACCAACAGCTGGCGGGCGATCAGCGCGTTGAACACGAAGATGATGGCAGACGGGATGACGGTCAGCAGTGCGGCATAGACCGCGTCGGTGGCGAACACGAGTACCCGGTTGTCGGTCTTCGACAGGCAGACGCTGACATTGTCGCTGGCCTGACGCGGGGCCGACATGAACGGCTTCCACAGGCAGAGCGCGTAGCTGATGGTGACCAGGATGAAGATGATCCGGCGAGCGTTGCGCATGGTGCAGATGCGCCTGCGCAGCAGCGGGTAGCGGACGCCTGCGTGGACGTAGGGAGGGAGGCTCGTGCGAATTTCAACGTTTTGTTGTCAAGGGTGCCTGCTGGTTCCCCGGGGCACCCACAGCTAATAAAATTATTGCTATAGAAATAAAAAGTTCTCGGTCAGGTCAGCAATGACTGCAACAGAACAGCTCAACACAACAGCGTCACACGTGAGATGCTGGGAGAGCCAGGTGGTCTGCGAAGGCTGTCGATCTCCCCACCCCCCCCCAATCCAGCTGCACGCTACGCCGATAAAAGCCAGCACTGATAAGCGAGCTCAGCAGCTGAGATAAGCCAGCTCAGCCCAAGGTGGACAGGAAGCTGCAGAGGAAACCCATGACGGGTTCACCTGCTGGGGAAGGAGAGGGAAAAAGTTTTCAGATAAAGAAGCTGAGGATGCCAGATGGCGAACGAAGGGTGCAGCGGCTGGGTTCCCACACACCAGGCGGGTCTGTGTCTCGAAGCTTTCCAGACGAAGCGGAGCTTTGAAGCGATGCCAAGTCATAGCCGGTGTTAAATTATCTTTATAACTGAATATACCTGCCCTAGTGGGCAGATGTGCAACCGACAGCTCAGCCGCAGCTATTGCGCGGCGCATCTGAAGGCTGCGTACGGCTGTTCAGTCCAAGGACTGGGTGGTCGCCGCACACACCCTCAATTACCCCAGCTAATGCTGGCACCCATTTTACAGCTGGGTGAACTGAAGCAATGCAGAGTTAAGTGTCTTGCTCAAGGACACAGATTGTTCTAAGTGGGTCGAGAATCGAACCCCCGACCTTCCAGTCGTGAGTCCGATGCTTTAACCACTAGGCTAAAACCATAGTGAACTCTGCTTATAGCTTGCAAAGTTACAAAGTGCCAAACAAGCATCCGGCAAAGTGCCCATTCAATTATAAACATTTAAAGCTCTGCTAACTCATATTTTCGTATTATTTTCATAATATTTTCCTGCTATCTATCCCTTTTCCTAACAGCCCCCCCAATCTCCCTACACGAGCCCCGCTAACACTCTCGAAGAGTCCCGCTAGCACTCCCTCAAAGGAGTCCCGCTAGCGCTCCCTCAAAGGAGTCCCGCTAGCGCTCCCTCAAAGGAGTCCCGCTAACACCCCATCAGAATCCCGCTATCCTCATTCAGGGTCCCGCTATACTCCCTCAAAGTCCCGCTATCCTACCTCAGAGTCCCGCCATTGTCCCTCAGGGTCCCGCTATCCCCCCCCCAAGAGTCCCGCTATCCTCCCTCAGAGTCCCGCTATCCTCCCTCAAAGTCCCGCTATCCTCCCTCAAAGTCCCGCTATCCTCCCTCAGGGTCCCGCTATCCTGCCTCAAAGTTCCGCTATCCTCCCTCAAAGTCCCGCTATCCTCCCTCAAAGTCCCGCTATCCTCCCTCAAAGTCCCGCTATCCTCCCTCAAAAGTCCCGCTATCCTCCCTCAAAAGTCCCGCTATCCTCCCTCAAAAGTCCCGCTATCCTCCCTCAAAAGTCCCGCTATCCTCCCTCAAAGTCCCGCTATCCTCCCTCAAAAGTCCCGCTATCCTCCCTCAGGGTCCCGCTATCCTCCCTCAGGGTCCCGCTATCCTCCCTCAAGAGTCCCGCTAGAATTACTATTACTCGTATGGAGCCTCTTCGCAAAAAGGCTTGCCTACATTTCAGAAGTTAACAAATTTCGAACCGATTGGCAAATGCCTTGTAGGTATAGGGTAGATAGAGAGGTCATAGTACTCGATCGAGAGAAACGTTTAATAAACTCATTTTGACCCTATTTTTTTCTCGCAATAAGCCATAATACTGGCAGCAATAAAAAAACAATTTTGCTTCGAAGAGCTGCTATCACTCGCTTAAAGAGTCTCTATGGTGAAGTGTGCATTAAACGGAAGTAGCCAAACGTGTATCAATCGCCATGGCCAGCCATGGCCAACCATATTCAACCCTGGCTTCGACGACTGTCTATGGACAAAGCCGTAGACCTTGAGAGATTTAAGACATCGAGCAGATGCCACAGACCGTGGACAGTGTTCCGAACATATACGTAAGTAGAATCATTGGTTGAATATGATTGGCTGTGTCTTGATATGAATGCTCGAATTCTTAAATAAAAAAATGCTACTTTAGAATTTGGACACGCGAATGTTGCCATTGTATGAAGTTTGTAATTTTAGAACAATTTGAAAGCCACTTTAGAACCTGTTCTGTCCTGACCTTCTCAGCCAGGCATGCACGCACTTTTGGGGGTTTCTTGGGTTGGTCGCAAGGAAAGTGTTCGTACAGCCAGTGTGGTCGTGAGAGTCGGATGCGTTTTCGCGCTGAGCTGCTCCGCCACAGTAAGAATTTTGCAATCTGATAACTTCAAGGTCTACTAGAGGTAACGCAAAAGTGTCGCTACAATCGAATGGAATTGCAGCTTATAACTATTTACCCTCTGCAAATAAATCCAACCCCACGCAGATCGGAAAGCTCCGGCATAATGGAAAAATAATATCACATCCTCGGCAGATGCCTGGCAGCGCATCAGGTTTCGTCCGGGACTTAAAAGGACATTTTCAGTGCGTTGAAAAAAGACGAGGCTGCGCTCCATAAATTATTGGCGAAGTCAATCAGAAGCCAGCAGCGCGAGTAGGGGAGGGGGAGGGTAGATAGGCAGCCGCAGTCGAGTAGTCAATGGGCTCTTCTTCCCCACTTTTCTGCTCCTATATTCGGCTTCGTTTCGGATCTCAATTTCTCTTCTGTCTTCCGTATCCTCTATCCAAAATATCCCGTCCCATTTTCTCCCACTGGGCAGGGCATTTTTGAATAACTGTTCTTATCCGCGAGCATGCAAAGCCGGACTCCTCGTTTTAATCGCTGCTTTATGGGAAACAGGAACTCGCCCAGCTCTGCAAACAGCAAAATTTCTCAAGCGGCCCCTCGATGCCCCGCATTCAGAAGCTATGACGTGGGGATTCTGAATCACTAGCTGTCAGATAAAAGTATTCCACTGAGGTTCCTGCTAACTGCTGTCTTAATCGCCAAATAGTGTTGTGTCTTGTAATTCTGTGCTTTATGTTTGATTGCTGTCTTAATCTTTGCTTTATATTTGCGCTGCAATACGAGTAGCTTCGTGCCGACGAGTTGCTTAGAGAGAAGACACGCTCGGGGGAAGGCAATAACGAGGATTCTAAGTCGCAGTCATAGACATTAATGAATGGGGCAATAACAGGGAAACGCTAATCAGCATAGTACGAGTATGAGCTACAAGTATTAAGTGCATTTACAATGCACTTCATGTCCCCCTCCGAACAGGAGCCGCAACAAGTACGTGTATAGTGAAACAGTTTAAATATCAGTAAACAGTAAGCGCATGTCCTTAGTGACGATCTTAGCTAGTTAATAGGTATGAATTCTGAGTTTATGGCGTGAATCTGTTCGGTTGCTGCCGAACGCGTGAGCTCCGTCTCAGCGTAGACGTTGGATGCTGTCCATTGTCATCCGGGGTCGTTGTCGGTGTAGCATCACCCTCTTCCTCCTCACCATCGTCGACGTCAGCACCATAGTATGGAGCGATTTGGTTGGTGCTAGCAAACTGTAGGCGGCCATTCGCCAAAACCCAGGCTGTGTTGCGTCCCGCGGTCATCAGGAATTTTTCGGGCTGTCCAACAGCATCCGATGGTTTGTACAGAACAGGCTCACCTTGGTCGAATGCTGAAACCACAGGAACTCGCAGTCGTCGTCCGAACACCAACTCGGCCGGGCTTTTTCCTCGACTCATGGCGGAGTTGCGGTGATGCATAAATACCTTCTGCAGAAAGGGGATGAACGGCAGGCGGGTGATACACTCAGTCCAGGAGCGCAATGCAGCCTTCACGGTTTGAACTGCTCGTTCCGCTGATCCGTTCGCTTGAGGATAATATGGAGGGAATTCCAGTTTTTTCACGCCATTAGCTTTCAGCCAGGTGCCAACAGGATCGCCTGTGAATTCTGGAGTGTTGTCTGACACCACAGTTTCGGATACGCCGAACCGAGAGAACACAGTGCGCAAAGAAGCGATGATGTTTTCGCCTGACCGACTGGAACAGGGAAATGCTTCAATCCACCCAGAGAAGGCGTCCACGATAATGAGCACGTTCCCGGCGTCCTTGATATATGCCCAGTCTATATGAATTCGTTGAAACGGGTGTGCTGGCACTGGCCAGACATCCCGGGCCTTGGAAAATCTCGGTCGAAGTTGATTGCAACCCGAGCACTGCCTCACGAATGCGTCGACGTCACTTTGCATTCCAGGCCACCAGCAGGTCGCTGACAATAGGTTATATGAAGCATGGGCCCCTGAATGCGTGTCGTGGATGGCTGCGAAGGCTTCCCGACGAAGGCGCATAGGGATGAACACTCGTCTCTGCATGAAAAGAAGGCCGTCCTCCAGCGTTAACTGCTCCGCATGCTTCTTGAATTGGGCCTCCGCTTGCGAGCAGTCCCGCCATTGGCCAGATCGAACACGTTGCAAAATGCGTTGAATGAACGGATCCGTGTCCATCTCAGCGATAATTCGGCGCGGATCAATGGTCGATGTCTCAAAGGTGACACAGTTTATAGCCTCAAACAGCTGTGGCGAATCCACTGATACATCGTTAAAACGTAGGCGAGAAAGAGCGTCTGAGTGCGGTATGGAGGGACCGCTTGCGTATTGAATACTGAAATCGAATTGCATGCGAGCCAGTGCCCATCGACCGATCCGAGCCGAGGTATTCATTGGGATGCTGTCGCCAAAAAGTCGCACAAGAGGTTGATGATCAGTTTTTATGGTGAAGTGCCTACTTCCCCATAATCTTATTGACCTTGTATTCTTGAACCTTGTATCCACTGAGGTTCCTGCTAACTGCTGTCTTAATCGCCAAATAGTAAAATTTTTAGACAGTATAAAATTTGTATAAAGTAGAAAGTTGTGTCTGTTTTGCCCTCACCCACTACCCCACAATCAGTTGGCTCATGCCCTCCTGATACTTAATGGTTTGTCTGTTTTGCCCTCACCCACTACCCCACAATCAGTTGGCTCATGCCCTCCTGATACTTAATGGTTTGTCTGTTTTGCCCTCACCCACTACCCCACAGTCAGTTGGCTCATGCCCTCCTGATACTTAATGGTTTGTCTGTTTTGCCCTCACCCACTACCCCATAATCAGTTGGCTCATGCCCTCCTGATACTTAATGGTTTGTCTGTTTTGCCCTCACCCACTACCCCACAATCAGTTGGCTCATGCCCTCCTGATACTTAATGGTTTGTCTGTTTTGCCCTCACCCACCACCCCACAATCAGTTGGCTCATGCCCTCCTGATACTTAATGGTTTGTCTGTTTTGCCCTCACCCACCACCCCACAATCAGTTGGCTCATGCCCTCCTGATACTTAATGGTTTGTCTGTTTTGCCCTCACCCACCACCCCACAATCAGTTGGCTCATGCCCTCCTGATACTTAATGGTTTGTCTGTTTTGCCCTCACCCACCACCCCACAATCAGTTGGCTCATGCCCTCCTGATACTTAATGGTTTGTCTGTTTTGCCCTCACCCACCACCCCACAATCAGTTGGCTCATGCCCTCCTGATACTTAATGGTTTGTCTGTTTTGCCCTCACCCACCACCCCACAATCAGTTGGCTCATGCCCTCCTGATACTTAATGGTTTGTCTGTTTTGCCCTCACCCACCACCCTACGATCAGTTGGCTCATGCCCTCCTGATACTTAATGGTTTGTCTGTTTTGCCCTCACCCACCACCCCACAATCAGTTGGCTCATGCCCTCCTGATATTTAATCTGTTCTGCCCTCACCCACCACCCAACAATCAGTTGGCTCATGCCCTCCCGATACTTAATTCAGCCCTTGCCCCACGGAGGCTACTGGGCCAATAACGTATTTGTTGGTTAGATGGGCCGACCAGATAATTAAAGTTTAGCTGAATGATTATGACTCCGAGACTCCTGATTTAGGCAGTAAATGCTTGTTATCTCCTTTAACCCGGCCGGGGTTGTAATTTGTGACCCACAAATTTTATATTGATTGGTATAATTATCTGATAAACGGCTGCGCTCCGCTAGGGCCATAAAATATTTTCTGAGCGCTACAATTCTTGTATGTCACAAAAAGGACTTAGCGAACTTTTCATCCGCGGCATCCTACAATGAGGAGGGTTATTGTCTTATTGATTTCTAAATAGCACGGAATGCATGAGTTATTGTGCTGAGCTTGGCTGGCAGGGCTGGCTTCCCACTCTTAGAGGACGTGGTGCCGTAGATAAAGTGTCAGAGAAGGCAGTGAATTTTAATAGCGCGCAGGCCCAGCCCCCCCCCTAATAATTGAATTCATTTGATATTCTGCTTCGAAAGCGCTTGACGGCAAAAATATGGCAATAAAAGTTGGTAGAACAGGACAGCTCACGCCAGAGGCGCTAGTCAGAGGGGAGAGGGGAAGAGAGGGAGAATGAGACAAGTGTGGAGTTGGGGATGCGAGGGCCCACCCCCCACCATGACTTCCAGTCCAAATTCAGAGGCTGGCTTTTCGCGTTTCTCTCCCAGAAGCAGAGCAGATTCCGTAATTTTCTTGTTCAAAGCGCGAGACTTCTCAACTACGGCCTGTCACCTTCTTGGACAACCAGATGCATAAATGAATGAAACGGCTGATGGGGCGGATCTCGATTGATCAAATCTGCATGGCCGCATACTGGGACTATAGATGGGCGCATATGCGGACACAGACTGGGAAAAGTCTGAGTACGGAATGCGGCCTTGGGTGGTGGTAGTCAGGTCAGTCAGTAATAATAAATAGAGAGATGCTTGGAAGGGATTGATGAAGAGGGAAGCATAGTCCGCGGAAAGAGCTCATAGAGACTTGGGGCAGGGGGGGGGGCACAGCATGGAGGAATGGGAAAGGCAGCCGGCAGGGCAGGAAATGCATCAAGCTGAGAGACAAAGGCGGGGGGATGGCAGAGCAAAATTACGCGGTCACGCGAAGAGGGAAGTCGGCGTGCTCGCGACAGACGGACCAGCCAGGTTGGAGAGGGTGGGGGGAGGATGGCGAAAGCAGAAAGTCGCACTGGCATGAAGACTATACCCACTCTGCTGTTGGCGAGTTATCTGAAGGAAAAATATTAAACTTTTCCTAAGCAGCATCCACTGCACCGGGTTCGGAAACTGGGACCTGCGTGTGAGCTGAGTGAGAAAATTAATTAGAGAAATCCTCCTTGAAGTCCCCCCATTATCCTTACTCAATCAGATTGCCCCACAAAACAATCAGGATAATTTGGTAATTGCAGTCAATTTAATAATGAGCAAGGAATTTATAAAAACAAAAGCCGACTGAACAATTCAATCCAGTAGAAAGTAAGTGAAACGGGAAATTAATTCAAAATATTCACTTTAAATTTTCACTTCATGTAGGCACAGAGACAGAGAGTGTACACGCCTGATGATTAGAAAGCATAGGAACGTTTCAAAAGTGGGGGACAGGTTCAGTGGCAGATTTAGGGGGGGGGGGCGTACAGGGCGCACGCCCCCATCGAGTCAGATTTTTTATATAGAAAATGCACATTATCATGTACCGATTATTTTCAGAATCTGTATTGTCAGCACTCATTTTAGCGCCCCAGGCACTCATTTTAGCGCCGCATGCACTCATTTTAGCGCCGCATGCACTCATTTTAGCGCCGCATGCACTCATTTTAGCGCCGCATGCACTCATTTTGGCGCTGCAGGCACTCATTTTAGCGCCGCATGCACTCATTTTGGTGCTGCAGGCACTCATTTTAGCGCCGCATGCACTCATTTTGGTGCTGCAGGCACTCATTTTAGCGCCCCAGGCACTCATTTTAGCGCAGCAGGCACTCATTTTGGCGCTGCAGGCGCTATGTTTTGTCGCCCTGCAGCAAAATACATTCATCCAACGCAGCAAAAACCAAAAATAAGCAAAAAGTCAACATTTTACATTTAAAATGTGGAGGGGCCAGATACCATTACTGCCCCCCCATTTTAAAAAGTGGGGGGGGGGGCATGGCCCCACTGTCCCCGTTCCTACGCCTATGTTAAAAAGCCAGGGCCGCTGTACACCCTGCGTGAGCCTGTGCATGAGTGCGTGCCTGTGTACAGTATTGGCGCGCTTGCATGTGCTCAGGACTCCAGGAGTCAGCGGGATGGGCAGAATTGCCGTCAGCGCTGGTTGTTGGACCAAGTCGCCAAAGGCGTTGCGCCAGGGTGCCTGCAAATATTATTTTAAGTCAGCCAGCAGCCGCTCACCAACGAATCGCTCCACAGTGGAGGTGACGAGCATCCAGACGGACACCAGGCGGAATGAATAGGAGAAGAACAGCTGGGCCTGGCACACAATCTGCAGGCTCAGCCAGCTCTTCAGCTCCGTAGGCAGGAAGTTCTGGCGCTGCAGCCATCCGGGCACCACGTAGAACAGCAGGACGAGCAGGTCGGCGCCGGACAGGAAGGCGAAAAACACGCTGGCGCTCTGGTTGTGAAACCGGCGCCTGGTGAACACTTTGATGCACAGGATGTTGCCAACGCAGCCCAGGATGACAATCAGCGGTGTGGCAATCAGGTAGAACAGCTGGCAGCCGGGGCACACGGAGTCGCTGCCGCTTAAGACTCTGGACCTGTTGGAGGCCAGGCCCGAGCTTTCGTTTCTGTCATTCAAACCCGTGGAGTTGGCGCACGTGAACATTGAGCACATGAGCTCTTTGTAGATATTATTCATTTTTGTCTGTCGCTTGTTTATGCTGTCAAACGGGTCAAATTAGAAAAATCCTGAGCTCTCTCTGAGACTGCTCAAACTCATCTCATTTTCTTACAGTCTCATATATCGTCGCTAGGCGAATCTCCACCCCACCCTCCCGCACCCGCCCCTGCTATTGGTTGTCCCGATGCTCCCCATCCATCTCGCATAGTTTCAACGGTGATCCATTTGAACAGAGCTGGCTGAAGGCTGTCATGAATTCGTAATCGAGACCGCTGAGAATGCATGGCTAGAAGTCAGCTACAAAGTACTTTATTAAATTAAGTTATGCAGCAGGCGATCACAGGCGCCGTATCTGCATGCAGGATGCACATTCTCGCTCTTCTTGTGCCTGGAGGAGCGCACCATTAGAGACCCATATTTATAGGCTTTCCACAATATAAGACACGTTTATGTTTGCATTAATTTTCAACTTGAGTAGAAGAGTCTCCTGGATTGTGCCGGTATATATCGAATGCATCCATCCTTAAAGAATTCAGCCGTGATCTATTCTGAGAACTGCTCAACAATATCTCTGCCACCTGCGACTTACACTTACAGAAAAAGGCCGCGTGCACTCTGAGCGGCGTTCGTTGAAAAGCATCGAAGATTCGGTAACAGACTTTCTCAATTATTCGGCAACCTCCCTGGGGAGCGGCGAGTTCTCAGCAGCTTTCAAGAGGATCGGAGCACACATGGGGGAATACGCGGGAGCTTTGCAAGCTGCATGTCCCGGGTTGATGCCCGAGGAAAGGCATATATTGTATAGACTGACGGGTATGAATGAATGAAAACAGCATTAGGGATGGGATGGACAGCACCCCCTTGGGGGAGAGCTGCAGTGCTCAAATCGCACGGAGAGACTGCATGGATTATAGGCTAAATTGAAATATCACGTGCTTCCTTAGTCTCCGTGCTACTCGCAAGGCTCTCATTAGTGATCCGTCAAATTTTGAAAAAGCAAAAGCCATGGCCTAAGTGGAATGGGGAACGCAGAAAAGCACTGTAGCTAGCCAGACTTCAGTGTCCCAGTGTGGAGACTCAAGAAGGCACTAATTGAGATACTCTTATTTGGTAGTGCTGTACGAATCATGACCAAGATTTTCAGCTTGTGCTCGGCTCGGGTTTAAAACTAAACCCGAACGATTATGCTGCAGCCGCTACAAGCGTCACGCCAAACGCTAAACGCGAGCGCAATTCAATATGTGCACACAGAAAAACGTTTTCATATTAAATTAGTTAGATAAATTATTCAAATTTGTTCGGAATCGATGGCATTGTCAACACATCAGACATCCGCATAGGATTGCAATGTTTACCATGCACAAATGTCACACTTAGCAATTAGTAATTTTGCTTTGTTCTCTCTGCTCAACCCTCAGGTCTCAATATGCATATAAATGATCTAGCTATTTCGAATTCAACTGAATTCAACAGCATCATTGCAAGGGGTCGGGCACTTTTGGGTTATCGGTAGGGCAAGGGCAAATTGGCGGGTCACTATGGAGCTAGAAGGCAAACTGGGGGGGTCACTAGGGAGCTAGCAGGCAAGCTGGGGGGTCACTAGGGAGCTAGCAGGCAAGCTGGGGGGGTCACTAGGGAGCTAGCAAGCAAGCTGGAGGGGTCACTAGGGAGCTAGCAGGCAAGCTGGGGGGTCACTAGGGAGCTAGCAGGCAAGCTGGGGGGTCACTAGGGAGCTAGCAGGCAAGCTGGGGGTCACTAGGAAGCTAGCAGGCAAGCTGGGGGGTCACTAGGGAGCTAGCAGGCAAGCTGGGGGGTCACTAGGGAGCTAGCAGGCAAGCTGGGGGGTCACTAGGGAGCTAGCAGGCAAGCTGAGGGGGTCACTAGGGAGCTAGCAGGCAAACTGGGGGGGTCACAAGGGGGCTAGCAGGCAAGCTGGGGGTCACTAGGCAGCTAGCAGGCAAGCTGGGGGGTCACTAGGGAGCTAGCAGGCAAGCTGGGGGTCACTAGGGAGCTAGCAGGCAAGCTGGGGGGTCACTAGAGAGCTAGCAGGCAAACTGGGGGGTCACTAGGGAGCTAGCAAGCAAGCTGGAGGGGGTCACTAGGGAGCTAGCAGGCAAACTGGGGGGCACTAGGGAGCTAGCAGGCAAGCTGGGGGGTCACTAGGGAGCTAGCAGGCAAGCTGGGGGGTCACTAGGGAGCTAGCAGGCAAGCTGGGGGGGTCACTAGGGAGCTAGCAGGCAAACTGGGGGGTCACTAGGGAGCTAGCAGGTAAGCTGGAGGGGGTCACTAGGGAGCTAGCAAGCAAACTGGGGGTGGGGTCACTAGGGAGCTAGCAGGCAAAGTGGGGGTGGGGGGTCACTAGGGAGCTAGCAAGCAAGCTGCAGGGGGGTCACTAGGGAGCTAGCAAGCAAGCTGGAGGGGGTCACTAGGGAGCTAGCAAGCAAGCTGGGGGTCACTAGGGAGCTAGCAGGCAAGCTGGGGGGGTCACTAGGGAGCTAGCAAGCAAGCTGGAGGGGGGTCACTAGGGAGCTAGCAAGCAAGCTGGGGGGTCACTAGGGAGCTAGCAGGCAAGCTGGGGGTCACTAGGGAGCTAGCAGGCAAGCTGGGGGGGTCACTAGGGAGCTAGCAAGCAAGCTGGAGGGGGGTCACTAGGGAGCTAGCAAGCAAGCTGGGGGTCACTAGGGAGCTAGCAGGCAAGCTGGGGGGTCACTAGGGAGCTAGCAGGCAAACTGGGGGCACTAGGGAGCTAGCAGGCAAGCTGGGGGGTCACTAGGGAGCTAGCAGGCAAGCTGGGGGGTCACTAGGGAGCTAGCAGGCAAGCTGAGGGGGTCACTAGGGAGCTAGCAGGCAAGCTGGGGGGTCACTAGGGAGCTAGCGGGCAAGCTGGGGGGTCACTAGGGAGCTAGCAGGCAAGCTGAGGGGGTCACTAGGGAGCTAGCAGGCAAACTGGGGGGGTCACAAGGGGCTAGCAGGCAAGCTGGGGGGTCACTAGGGAGCTAGCAGGCAAGCTGGGGGGTCACTAGAGAGCTAGCAGGCAAACTGGGGGGTCACTAGGGAGCTAGCAGGCAAGCTGGAAGGGGGTCACTAGGGAGCTAGCAAGCAAACTGGGGGTGGGGGGTCACTAGGAAGCTAGCAAGCAAGCTGGAGGGGGGTGACTAGGGAGCTAGCAAGCAAGCTGGGGGGTCACTAGGGAGCTAGCAGGCAAGCTGGGGGGGTCACTAGGGAGCTAGCAAGCAAGCTGGAGGGGGGTCACTAGGGAGCTAGCAAGCAAGCTGGGGGGTCACTAGGGAGCTAGCAGGCAAGCTGGGGGGGGGTCACTAGGGAGCTAGCAAGCAAGCTGGAGGGGGTCACTAGGGAGCTAGCAAGCAAGCTGGGGGTCACTAGGGAGCTAGCAGGCAAGCTGGGGGGGTCACTAGGGAGCTAGCAGGCAAACTGGGGGGTCACTAGGGAGCTAGCAGGTAAGCTGGAGGGGGGTCACTAGGGAGCTAGCAAGCAAACTGGGGGTGGGGTCACTAGGGAGCTAGCAGGCAAAGTGGGGGTGGGGGTCACTAGGGAGCTAGCAAGCAAGCTGCAGGGGGGTCACTAGGGAGCTAGCAAGCAAGCTGGAGGGGGGTCACTAGGGAGCTAGCAAGCAAGCTGGGGGGTCACTAGGGAGCTAGCAGGCAAGCTGGGGGGGGTCACTAGGGAGCTAGCAAGCAAGCTGGAGGGGGGTCACTAGGGAGCTAGCAAGCAAGCTGGGGGGTCACTAGGGAGCTAGCAGGCAAGCTGGGGGGTCACTAGGGAGCTAGCAGGCAAGCTGGGGGGGGTCACTAGGGAGCTAGCAAGCAAGCTGGAGGGGGTCACTAGGGAGCTAGCAAGCAAGCTGGGGGGTCACTAGGGAGCTAGCAGGCAAGCTGGGGGGGTCACTAGGGAGCTAGCAGGCAAGCTGGGGGGGTCACTAGGGAGCTAGCAGGCAAGCTGGGGGGTCACTAGGGAGCTAGCAGGCAAGCTGGGGGGTCACTAGGGAGCTAGCAGGCAAGCTGAGGGGGTCACTAGGGAGCTAGCAGGCAAGCTGGGGGGTCACTAGGGAGCTAGCAGGCAAGCTGGGGGGTCACTAGGGAGCTAGCAGGCAAGCTGAGGGGTCACTAGGGAGCTAGCAGGCAAACTGGGGGGGGTCACAAGGGGCTAGCAGGCAAGCTGGGGGGTCACTAGGGAGCTAGCAGGCAAGCTGGGGGTCACTAGGGAGCTAGCAGGCAAGCTGGGGGGGTCACTAGGGAGCTAGCAGGCAAGCTGGAGGGAGGTCACTAGGGAGCTAGCAGGCAAACTGGGGGTGGGGGGTCACTAGGGAGCTAGCAAGCAAGCTGGAGGGGGGTCACTAGGGAGCTAGCAGGCAAGCTGGGGGGTCACTAGGGAGCTAGCAAGCAAGCTGGAGGGGGGTCACTAGGGAGCTAGCAAGCAAGCTGGGGGGTCACTAGGGAGCTAGCAGGCAAACTGGGGGTCACTAGGGAGCTAGCAAGCAAGCTGGAGGGGGGTCACTAGGGAGCTAGCAAGCAAGCTGGGGGGTTACTAGGGAGCTAGCAAGCAAGCTGGAGGGGGGTCACTAGGGAGCTAGCAGGCAAGCTGGGGGGTCACTAGGGAGCTAGCAGGCAAGCTGGGGGGGTCACTAGGGAGCTAGCAGGCAAACTGGGGGGTCACTAGGGAGCTAGCAAGCAAACTGGGGGTAGGGTCACTAGGGAGCTAGCAGGCAAACTGGGGGGTCACTAGGGAGCTAGCAAGCAAGCTGCAGGGGGGTCACTAGGGAGCTAGCAAGCAAACTGGGTGTGGGGGTCACTAGGGAGCTAGCAAGCAAGCTGGGGGGTCACTAGGGAGTTAGCAAGCAAACTGGGGGTGGGGGTCACTAGGGAGCTAGCAAGCAAGCTGGAGGGTCACTAGGGAGCTAGCAAGCAAGCTGGGGGGTCACTAGGGAGCTAGCAGGCAAACTGGGGGTGGGGGTCACTAGGGAGCTAGCAAGCAAGCTGGAGGGTCACTAGGGAGCTAGCAAGCAAGCTGGGGGGTCACTAGGGAGTTAGCAAGCAAACTGGGTGTGGGGGTCACTAGGGAGCTAGCAGGCAAACTGGGGGGTCACTAGGGAGCTAGCAGGCAAACTGGGGGTGGGGTCACTAGGGAGCTAGCAAGCAAGCTGGGGGGGGGGTCACTAGGGAGCTAGCAGGCAAACTGGGGGTGGGGGTCACTAGGGAGCTAGCAGGCAAACTGGGGGTGGGGTCACTAGGGAGCTAGCAGGCAAACTGGGGGGTCACTAGGGAGCTAGCAAGCAAGCTGGGGTGGGGGTCACTAGGGAGCTAGCAGGCAAACTGGGGTGGGGGTCACTAGGGAGCTAGCAGGCAAACTGGGGGTGGGGGTCACTAGGGAGCTAGCAGGCAAACTGGGGGGTCACTAGGGAGCTAGCAAGCAAGCTGGAGGGGGTCACTAGGGAGCTAGCAAGCAAACTGGGGGTGGGGGTCACTAGGGAGCTAGCAGGCAAACTGGGGGTGGGGGTCACTAGGGAGCTAGCAAGCAAACTGGGGGTGGGGTCACTAGGGAGCTAGCAGGCAAGCTGGGGGGTCACTAGGGAGGTAGCAGGCAAGCTGGGGGGGTCACTAGGGAGCTAGCAGGCAAACTGGGGGGTCACTAGGGAGCTAGCAAGCAAACTGGGGGTGGGGGTCACTAGGGAGCTAGCAAGCAAACTGGGGTGGGGGTCACTAGGGAGCTAGCAGGCAAACTGGGGGTGGGTCACTAGGGAGCTAGCAGGCAAACTGGGGGTGGGGGTCACTAGGGAGCTAGCAAGCAAGCTGGAGGGGGGTCACTAGGGAGCTAGCAGGCAAACTGGGGGTGGGGGTCACTAGGGAGCTAGCAAGCAAGCTGGAGGGGGGTCACTAGGGAGCTAGCAGGCAAACTGGGGGGGGGTCACTAGGGAGCTAGCAGGCAAACTGGGGGGAGGGGGTCACTAAGGAGCTAGCTGGCAAACTGGGGGTGGGGGGTCACTGGGGATACATGCGTCAAGAAAGCAATAGAAATGAATTACAAAATCTCAGTATAATAATTTGGACTAATTTCCAACAAAACTAAACAGTGGCTGGAAAGGAAAAGCCGCTGCTCGAGTTAAAGAACTCCAACCAATTAGCGTATTATTATTGGTTATTGATTAGCCAACATGATGGCAATGAAAAAATTTCGGATGAAAAATTTACGAGTAGCACACAAAAGGCAAGAGAAAAACACACAAGGAAACCACACAACGCTGATATTGGCATTTGTCTAGGAAATGCATTAATTAGATCGACAGAGATTTAAGGTCGGATAGTGGCCCGCCCGGCAACAAGTAGTTATGTTATCAACAAAGAAGCCTGATACATGTGGACACGATATACCAACCCGGTAAAACAGTGGAATAAATATATAGATTAAATAGTAGATAATCCCAAACCAATAATGCACCAATAAAAGTATTCACAATACATAATGAAATTGATACAATACGCTCGTTAGAGATTTCAGTTATAATTATCATAAATTAAAAAGTGCACAAACTAGTATTAGAAATTTGATCAAGCCACGTGTGCGCATCAACGCTCACACGGGCGATAGCAAATTTGTGTCATTGATCACGCGAGAGAAACATGTGCCACACCCCCATCCGTTGGGATTGTGGTGCTGGGTGGTCCAGCAACTGAGGATCTGGGGGGGGGCGGTGACCCAGCAACTGAGGATCTGGGGGGGGGGCGGTGACCCAGCAACTGAGGATCTGGGGGGGCGGTGGTCCAGCAACTGAGGATCTGGGGGAGGGGGTGGCCCAGCAACTGAGGATCTGGGGGGGGGGCGGTGACCCAGCAACTGAGGATCTGGGGGAGGGGCGGTGACCCAGCAACTGAGGATCTGGGGGGGGGCGGTGGTCCAGCAACTGAGGATCTGGGGGAGGGGGTGGCCCAGCAACTGAGGATCTGGGGGAGGCGGTGGCCCAGCAACTGAGGATCTGGGGGAGGGGGTGGCCCAGCAACTGAGGATCTGGGGGAGGGGGTGGCCCAGCAACTGAGGATCTGGGGGGCGGTGGTCCAGCAACTGAGGATCTGGGGAGGGGGTGGCCCAGCAACTGAGGATCTGGGGGGGGGGCGGTGACCCAGCAACTGAGGATCTGGGGGGGGGCGGTGACCCAGCAACTGAGGATCTGGGGGGGGGCGGTGACCCAGCAACTGAGGATCTGGGGGGGCGGTGGCCCAGCAACTGAGGATCTGGGGAGGGGTGGCCGGTGGTCCAGCAACTGAGGATCTGGGGAGGGGGTGGTCCAGCAACTGAGGATCTGGGGGGGGGCAGTGGTCCAGCAACTGAGGATCTGGGGAGGGGTGGCCGGTGGTCCAGCAACTGAGAATCTGGGGGAGGCGGTGGCCCAGCAACTGAGGATCTGGGGGGGGGGCGGTGGCCCAGCAACTGAGGATCTGGGGAGGGGTGGCCGGTGGTCCAGCAACTGAGGATCTGGGGGAGGGGGTGGCCCAGCAACTGAGGATCTGGGGAGGGGTGGCCGGTGGTCCAGCAACTGAGGATCTGGGGAGGGGGTTGTCCAGCAACTGAGGTTTTGGGGGGGGCAGTGGGCCAGCAACTGAGGATCTGGGGAGGGGTGGCCGGTGGCCCAGCAACTGAGGATCTGGGGGAGGGGGTTGTCCAGCAACTGAGGTTTTGGGGGGGGCAGTGGGCCAGCAACTGAGGATCTGGGGGAGGGGTGGCCGGTGGCCCAGCAACTGAGGATCTGGGGAGGGGGTGGTCCAGCAACTGAGGATCTGGGGGGGGGCAGTGGGCCAGCAACTGAGGATCTGGGGGAGGGGTGGCCGGTGGTCCAGCAACTGAGGATCTGGGGGAGGCGGTGGCCCAGCAACTGAGGATCTGGGGGAGGCGGTGGCCCAGCAACTGAGGATCTGGGGGAGGCGGTGGCCCAGCAACTGAGGATCTGGGGGAGGCGGTGGCCCAGCAACTGGGGAGGGGGAGGCGGTGGCCCAGCAACTGAGGATCTGGGGGAGGCGGTGGCCCAGCAACTGAGGATCTGGGGGAGGCGGTGGCCCAGCAACTGAGGATCTGGGGGAGGCGGTGGCCCAGCAACTGAGGCTCTTACAGTCTGACATAAAAGATTCAAGATCCCTGAAGATATTAGACTATGAAAAGTTGAAAAATTCAAGTGAAAAGTTCGTTGCGAAGTCGAGTCGTGGTTATTAAAAATCAGTGAGCAGACAGTTTAAAAACGTGAATTCCAAGCACCCTGTATAAACGCGCTAACGCACAACCGAAGGGTGAATGAAGTCCCCGCTCAGTCAATCTGGATGACCGAGTCCGAGCTGACAGAGCCGATACGAGGCGGCTGCGGCAGGCCCAGTAAAGAGAAGCCGCCGCCTGGCTGGCCGACTCTGCCGCTGGCGCCCCATGAAGTTTTAACCAAGCCAGACTGGGCAGTGGGCAGCGGGGACTGAGACGCACGATAATTGCTCTGGCCAAGCACGCGCGGCCTCTGCAGTTGAATTCGTCCGGAGGATGCAGTGCCAGCAGCAGCAACAGCAGCAGTAGAACTTGAAGCAGAATAAGGCATTGGTCTAGGCTGCATAGGGGGCACGCTGTCCAAGTCTATAATAGGCCTGGCTGGCCGGCTAAGATGCATTTGACGCTTTGGCCGACAAAATGGCAGCGAGCCCTTGGCTTTGGCAGCGACAGAAGAAGAATCAGACGGCTTGGTCGGCTGCCACAGCGACACAATCTGCACAGAGTCGGAATCGTTAGCCTGATCTTCCACTGCATCCTGGCCGGAGACGATCAGCTGTTCGGCCTCCTGATCGCCAGCGGGATTTTTATCCTTCTCCGACTGCGGCCCGGCCTCGCCTATCTGCCCGGTGCCGTCTCTGTCCTTCTCCCCGGCTCATCCCCGTTGGCGCCATCGTCCGGCCGCTCCGCGCCGCCATCGTTGCCCTCGCCGTCAGCTTCGCCGTCGCTTTTATTGTCGTTTTGACCGTCGTCTTCGTCTTCATCGGACGACTCGTCGGCATCGTCGTCGTCGCTGCTGCTTGAATTGTCGTCTCCGTCGGCGACGCCGGCAGCTGCGGCGGCGTCCTCCGGCATGGCTGAGTAGGCGGACAGCACCGAGGCGAGCTTGGCGCTGCCCTGGGCGGCGTTGCGCTCCAGGCGCTGGCGAAGATCGGCGTCGGCCTCGGCGGGGTCGGCCTCCAGGCTGCCGCTGGGGATTGGGATTGTTCATTTTTGATGGGGAGCGGACAACTGCGCGCCATTCACTGTAGATTTTTGCTATCTACAGTGATCTATTTGATAATAGATTACGCAGAGTCGATAGGTAAAAAGTAGATATTAGAGTAGACAACAGGTAGAGAAGAGTTATATATACGGTAGACACACTGAAGTGGATAGACACAGTAAATATAGAAATAGACAGAGTAGAAATCGGGGTAGGCAGGGTAGATATCGGGATAGACATGGTAGATATCGGGATAGACAGGGTAGATATCGGGATAGACAGGGTAGATATCGGGATAGACAGGGTAGATATCGGGATAGACAGGGTAGATATCGGGATAGACAGGGTAGATATCGGGATAGACATGGTAGATATCGGGATAGACAGGGTAGATATCGGGATAGACAGGGTAGATATCGGGATAGACAGGGTAGATATCGGGATAGACATGGTAGATATCGGGTAGGCAGGGTAGATATCGGGATAGACAGGGTAGATATCGGGTAGGCAGAGTAGATATCGGGATAGACAGGGTAGATATCGGGATAGACAGGGTAGATATCGGGATAGACAGGGTAGATATCGGGTAGGCAGAGTAGATATCAGGATAGACAGGGTAGATATCGGGATAGACAGGGTAGATATCGGGATAGACATGGTAGATATCGGGTAGGTAGGGTAGATATCGGGATAGACAGGGTAGATATCGGGTAGACAGAGTAGATATCGGGTAGGCAGGGTAGATATCGGGTAGGTAGGGTAGATATCGGGATAGACAGGGTAGATATCGGGTAGGCAGAGTAGATATCGGGTAGGCAGGGTAGATATCGGGTAGGTAGGGTAGATATCGGGATAGACAGGGTAGATATCGGGATAGACAGGGTAGATATCGGGATAGACAGGGTAGATATCGGGATAGACAGGGTAGATATCGGGATAGACAGGGTAGATATCGGGATAGACAGGGTAGATATCGGGATAGACAGGGTAGATATCGGGATAGACAGGGTAGATATCGGGATAGACAGGGTAGATATCGGTGGGCCGATGGAGTAGAGTAGGCAGGCTAGAGTAGGTTTTGTGTTAGGCAGGAAACAAAAATATATATAAAGCCACTCACCCGTCCGGCAGGTCGGTGAACAGACAGTCGAACAGGTCCCGCTTACGCCGATCTTGAAGCTGCTCGCCAACGTCTTTAAATACGGTCTCAGCGCAGCGACGGACCTCGGCCTGAGACCAGCCCAATTTGTGGCGCCTGTTGCACCAGTTGACAATTTTCAGCACTTTTGGCAGATCGGGGAATCCGCGCCGCCTATTAACGTAGCACTCGATGAGCTCGCCGATCTCCGGGTGGGCCGAGCAGTCGTAACGAAATCTGCGGCCAGAAAGTAGTGCGGCCGATTGGGGGGCCCGGCGAAGGCGGCACAGGCTGTTGTAGACCTGGAAAGTGTACAGCTGATACTCATTAACAAGCAAAACGATAGGATTATAAAGTGGGAAAATTGTCGGCTAACAGTCAAAAATAGATTGGGTTGACTACTTTTACTACAGATACAAATGAGTGGCCTGGTAGAAAAAATGACACGAACAATCTAGACTTGTCAGCGAGACAAATCATGACCATCGATTTGTCAGTGATAAGAATCATGACCATAGACTTGTCAGGGAGAAGAATCATGATCATAGACTTGTCAAGAATAAGAATCATGACCAAAGACTTGTCAGGGAGAAGAATCATGACCATCGATTTGTCAGTGATAAGAATCATGACCATAGACTTGTCAGGGAGAAGAATCATGATCATAGACTTGTCAAGAATAAGAATCATGACCAAAGACTTGTCAGCGATAAGAATCATGACCATAGACTTGTTGGCGATAAGAATCATGACCAAAGACTTGTTGGCGATAAGAATCATGACCAAAGACTTGTCAGCGATAAGAATCATGACCAAAGACTTGTCAGCGATAAGAATCATGACCATAGACTTGTCAGCGATAAGAATCATGACCATAGACTTGTTGGCGATAAGAATCATGACCAAAGACTTGTTGGCGATAAGAATCATGACCAAAGACTTGTCAGCGATAAGAATCATGACCAAAGACTTGTCAGCGATAAGAATTATGACCAAAGACTTGTCAGCGATAAGAATCATGACCATAGACTTGTTGGCGATAAGAATCATGACCAAAGACTTGTTGGCGATAAGAATCATGACCATAGACTTGTCAGCGATAAGAATCATGACCATAAACTTGTCAAGGATAAGAATCATGACCAAAGACTTGTCAGCGATAAGAATCATGACCATAGACTTGACAGCGCTAAGAATCATGACCATAGACTTGTTGGCGATAAGAATCATGACCATAAACTTGTCAAGGATAAGAATCATGACCAAAGACTTGTCAGCGATAAGAATCATGACCATAGACTTGTTGGCGATAAGAATCATGACCATAGACTTGACAGCGCTAAGAATCATGACCATAGACTTGTCAGCGATAAGAATCATGACCATAAACTTGTCAAGGATAAGAATCATGACCAAAGACTTGTCAGCGATAAGAATCATGACCATAGACTTGTTGGCGATAAGAATCATGACCATAGACTTGACAGCGATAAGAATCATGACCATAGACTTGTTGGCGATAAGAATCATGACCAAAGACTTGTTGGCGATAAGAATCATGACCATAGACTTGTCAGCGATAAGAATCATGACCATAAACTTGTCAAGGATAAGAATCATGACCAAAGACTTGTCAGCAATAAGAATCATGACCATAGACTTGTTGGCGATAAGAATCATGACCATAGACTTGACAGCGATAAGAATCATGACCATAAACTTGTCAAGGATAAGAATCATGACCAAAGACTTGTCAGCAATAAGAATCATGACCATAGACTTGTTGGCGATAAGAATCATGACCATAGACTTGACAGCGATAAGAACATGACCAAAAACTTGTTGGCGATAAGAATCATGACCATAGACTTGTCAGCGATAAGAATCATGACCATAGACTTGTTGGTAATAAGAATCAGGACTTTCAGACTCCTTTCGCCTTGTGATCCATGTCAGGCAGACAGCACACACACCTGCACAGCGCGCTGCTTCAGCCGGTCCTCCTGCAAGTAGACGCTGCTCTCCGAGCTCAAATCATTCAGACTCATCTCGAGCTGCTGCAGTCGCTTAATCTTAGTTAATATGCGGCACAGGCAGTCCTGCAGCGCCCGAGCTTTCTGACGCTCCTCAGGCGTCAAGTCGGCGTCGTCGCCAGCTCGATTATCGAAATCGCTGGCCGATAACTGGCCGGGCAGCTTCGGCAGCGGGCCAGACGAAGTGGACGGCCGATCTGCCGGCAGGCGAGGATCCGGCGAATCGGCCAGGCGAGTCAAAGCGATTCGACGCTTCTTCGGCAAGGGTTCGGCTTCCTCTTCTTTATGATCTTCCTCGTTCCGCTCGATTTGTCGAACATGATCTTGCTGCGAATCCGTATCTGCTTTTGTGGAGCCGCCGGATTTCTCCGTCTCATTATCCGAGTCATTCTCTCCGTCATCATCGTCTGCGGAGCTAGGTTCAGCTTCCTTAGCTGCATCGGCCTCTTCACTATTGCCAGCAGCGTCATCATCATCATCGGACGCTTTGCCGGACACGTCCTCGCCGGACGCTTTCTCAGTTTCATCGTCGACACGTCGCTCCGGTACGGCGTCGCTTGGAGCATCGGCAAGAGACTCTTGCAGGTCTAGCCGCGAATCCAGCGCGCACACCAGTTTAAAAGCGCCGGCGCAAATGTCCCGCCGGAGACTGTCGAACAGGCGACGCCCTCCGGCCGGCGTCAGCCGATTGACGGACCGGCTGGCCACGGCGGCGTCAAAATGGCGTCGCAGGCTGCGCAACAATATCCTGTCGTAGTCGTCATTGTGCAACAGATTCGATAGGAATGACTCCAGCTGGCACCACGCGGCCTCAAATTCGGCCAATTCGCCGCCAGCCAACGCTGATCCAGCCTCGTCATGCTGGCGTTGATGCCGCTGTTGATTCTGCATCAAAAATAGGCATCATAGTAGAGCACGGGGCACACTTGTGATATCAGGGCTTATGCTCTAGCTTAGGCTTACCCCTTTCCTATAGGTATAACAGGTAAATAGAAAAGAAAGCGACTCTAGACTAGGGATCGGCAAACTTTTTTATCTCAAGGGCGAGATAGAAAATCTAGCGCATGACTGCTAAGGGGAGAGAGGAGGGAACCGAGTATAGAGAGGAGAAATAGGAGTAAGGAGAGGCGGAGACAAGAGGAGAGGAGAGAAAGGAGACGAGAGAGTAGATTAGAGAAGAGAGCTGAGAAGAGACAAACCTTGAGAGGGCCGGATAGAGAGGCTTCGCAGGCCGCATGTGGCCCGCGGGTCGGGGTTTGCCAACCCCTGCTCTAGACGATTCTGAAACGACCAGATGTCACGGTAAAAGTCGTCTAAGAGTCAATTTGAGGCGCTTTATTGTCTGCGACTCAGGGGTCGTATCTGAGGCGTGCTGGAGTCGCTGTAGAACCACTGAGTTGCGTCTAAAGCGCATCCGCGTCACTTTATGAATTAGAATCGCATTTTGCATTTATAACAAACTCTTAGTCTACTTGAGTTAGTAGAAAGTTAAGCGCTAACACAACGACTCTTGGATGACTTACTCGCGACTTGCAAGTATAGAATGACATGCGAATTATTGTCTATGGCTAAGACATAGGTTTCGCCTATGCTATGATTTCGGCCATAGATAAGAGTGAACAATACTGTTTTTGCTGTTATCTATGGCCAAAGCTAATTACCCATAATCCCAGATAATGGAATTACAGTCTGCTCATAATCTGGTATAAGAGGAGGGTGGTATACAACTGTAACTACAACTTATCAAAACATTGTTCAACATCTTCTGTAGGTAAAACGAACTGAATGAAAAAAAAAGAAGATCCAAATTAATACTCAATGTTGTTAACAAAAATGTTTTTATTTTCTATTAGCTAAACAAACATTAACTAGAAAACTGTTTCTCAAGTCGAAAAGCGCAGTCACGGAGTCACAACATTGCAGCAAATGTAAAACAGACTTCTACTTCATTCGTAGTACTTCCTATTGCCAGGCACAATCGGCGACTGTAATAGGCCGCGCGTGACAACAGGCGCCGGCGGCTCGGCATTGGGCGGCACAATGCCCAGCTCAGAATGGTACTGCTTCACCAAGTCTGTCAGGCTCTGCAATTTTGATTGGGTTGCTAATCAATTAGGATCTGTGCTTTTAGCTGGGTATCTATATGGCCATTCGGTGCAGTTTGAGGGGCCAATTAATGGTTGGTTTGAAAATAATTTACCAATGCCTTGGTTGATAATTTAAAACTTATTAAGATTTATGATGCACATGCTATAAACTAAACATACATGAGACACACGTTTTAAATCATATACCTTAAAGCTGTAGGGCTCATAAATAGCCAACTGTTGAAGCATCTTGCGGTTAAGCTGTATGTTCATCCGACCCAAGCCGTCGATCAGCATTTTGCCAGGGATACCGTGCTGAGCGCAAGCAGCGTCAATTCGTTCGTCGCACAGCTGTTTAAACCTGTCCTTGCGAACAGCGCGCATCGCGTTCATGTGCTGGAAGGCCTTGATAACGCGCTGCTCAGCTAGACGAAAGCATCGGCTGGATCGGCCGCGGAATAACTACAAATTTGTGGTTGATATTGTGAGGGAATTAAATGATAGCTATTCACTCGCTACGTACTACTGCGACAGTCCATAGAAGCAGTAGGGTATTTGGCATCTACATTTGCCAATGAAATATGCTGGACTTTTTAAAGATACGACCTCAAAAGATATTTATTGCAAGAATTGACCAAGGGGTTGTTGAGCCTAACAAGCAGAGAGTCAACAGGCCATTTTATATCTATCTTATGCTACTGACCTATTCTACTTATATGTGTAGTATTGATAGGAGTATGAAGGGGCTGCTGATTTCAGCGGCCTGAAGCTTCGATCTAAATCTATGTAATTAAAACCAAAATGGTTTTCTTCCCTATAGAGGTTAGGCATGAGAACCTATAGCAACTTAATATAAAATTAATAAAAGCTTCTATGGATACCACAAATATTTACAGCAAAACTTTTTAGTCTATCTATTACTATGCCTCTTAGTCTAAGCAAGACTACATGGATTGGTAGTATCCTAAGGAAAGGCCCTATAGAAAAAAGCTAAATGCTTGCTTTTTAACACTTGACAACAATATTCTAGCCTATACAACCCAAGTTACACTAAATTCTACTATCATTGCAAGGTTTGAAAGATTTCTTTAACTTCTATCTTGTAATATTGTGCTGGTTTAAGCACGCGTTAAAAATGACCACAATGCTTAAAAGACAAAACACAAAAATATTGAAAAATTATTATAGAAAGCATTTTAATATAAAATAAACTATTTTGATACTTGATAAATTTTCAAAAGTAACATGGACAGAAGAATAATCACATGATGACTGCTCTTAGCCAATAAAAATTATATATACCATTCATTGTCCCTGACTAATAGTACTATAAGTATGACTACTATAAACTTTTAGCAGTGCAAGCACTTATTTTAGTGCCACAAGCATATATTTTAATGCTGTAAGAATTTTTTTAGCATTGCACGTATTTACTATGTTTATTATATAGCTATCTATACATATTATTTTCGATCAATATCTTTTTTTTAGATTAGACTATTTGTTAACTTTGTTTCTCTTTTTACCTACTAATTTTTGTCTATACTAGACCCCCATAGCCTTATAAAGGGGATAAATCCCTTTTTGCCCCTTTACCTATGCCAGTGGGACCTTTCTTTGATTAAAATTTAGCTAAATCATATATACAAAAATTCAACTTGGCAATTATTCATATAATTATATATGCCAATATTTTATTTTTAATTCTATATTCTAATTGATATTTTATTTTAATTTAACTTTCAATTTAATTTAAATATTATTAGACTTTTTGGCATTCTTTTGTTGTTTAATACCTATAGCCTAATTGATTACTTATATCAATTTTGTTATAAGATACCTTATGGAAAATAGTGAGAATTGAAATAGACATAGCCATGATTGAAAAAATACTATAATTATAGCTTACTAGAGCACAATCCTTATATTCACTTTTATTATATGATGCCCTAAATGGAGAATTTGTTAAGAAAAATTGTAAAACAAAAATGAGGGGGTGTGTGGAAATAAAAATGAGAGATAATAATAAAAATTAGATGTAACCATACAAGAATCCTACAATTGTAGCTTAATTATTAGAGCACAATTCTTATATTCACTTTCATTATATGATGCCTTTGAGACAATTTATTACTGTCATATAAAGATTGTGCTCTAATAAGCTATAGGATTATTGCAATCATGACTATATCTATTGCAATTCTCACTATTTTCCAAGGATATATTCTACACAAATTTGGCAAAAGCAAATTTGGCAACAATTTAGTGTAGGCAACTTTGGTGACAAGTCTTTTTAAGTCTAATTTATCAAATATAACAACTTTGGTAATTGCTAATTTGGCAATAAAGCAAATTTAGGACTGTCAACACTATATATAATCTAATACCATCATACCAAAAGAATCAATAAATTTATATAGAATTATTCTATTGCCAAATTTGTCTATGGTGAATCTCTGTCACCAAATTTGTTTGTTGCTGAATTGGTTAGTACCTATTTTTTAATTGCCACATTTAGAGCATGGCTGCCATGTCTCTAATAGTGACTAGGTCCATATTTATAGACATGGCTGCCATGTATATAGTTTCTGCATTATAGACATGGCCACCATGTTTATAAGTATCACTATTAGAGACATGGCTGCCATGTTGATGAAACTTGCATGGCAGCCATGTCATTAATATTGAATGAGTTCATACTTAGAGACATAGTGGGTGGCTTTATTGTTAATATTGAATGGGTTTATACTTAGAGACATGGTGGATAGCCATGTCTATAATATTGGAGCTTATAGGCATGGCTGGCATGTATATAATCATCAATATAGAATGCATGTTCTGTAGGGCTCTCGCATAAGCAAATGGTGGCTTAGTGGACAAGTTAATTGCCTTATGATTGCATGAAAAGGTTTGAATCCCAAGTGGTTAGTTTTTTTAATTTGATTTTTTTTAAAAAACAAAATTAAATTAAAATTTTGAGGGTAACTTTAAATTTTAAAGTGCAGCCATAATTATATATGTAGCTTAAAAATAATTTTTCTGATATATATCGCCACATTTTGTCATGAGTTAAACATTATATAGTTTTACTAAACACATAAGACTTGAGAATAAATGAAAATCTAGAAATAACTGAAGAGCATGAACAAAAATGTGGCAAACTTCTTATAATATAAAATTTGTAATAATTTGTAAGTTCAAATACTTACAGATATAGCTACATATATATTTGCAGTTGCAGATTAAGATTTAGCAAATTTTTCTTATTCAAAAATTTAATTAAAATTATTATTTTATTTTACTTAAAAAACTTTAAAAGTTCAAGATGGAAAAAATTCTATTCACTAAAAAAAATTTAAATAAAAAAATGTGGACCTTTTGGGATTTAAACCTTTCTACATGCAATCACAAAGCATATCCACTAAGCCACCATTTGCTTATAAGAGAGCCCTACAAAACACACATTTTATATTGATGATAATAGCTGTGCCTTTAAGCTCAAATTATAGACATGGCCACTGTGCCTATAAGTACTCTATTTTTCAACAGGTATCATAACAAAATTAATATAAAATGTAAGTATTATATTTATAAAATAAAATAATTCTAATTCTTAATGCTACTAAATATTAGAACTCTAGCTATGCATAGATCAATAAAAATATAGGCCTTGATACAAAAATTTGTATTTAGTTTTGAACATAGCATAGAGGGTGCGCTGCATAGAGTATACTCTAAAAATATACTATGTCTATAATTTTTTGCATATGTGATACCTTTCTGAGTTTAACTTTAGGGCTAGGCATACACCCGACATCTTTAAAACAAGCCCCACCCCTTATATTGGAAAGTCCTAGTGAGACACTCACTGAACTGAAGTCCCTAATATTGCTAATTGAAATTGCTAATTAAAATTGAGACTATCAACTATGCTATGCTATCTAATATAGTATACTATCTGGTAGCATAAATGGATGCAAAAATATTAGACATGGTGACTATCACATATTCAGACTGATGTTAGACTTAAAGAACAGAATATGCAATAGCCAATACCAATACAAGGCTAAAACAACAAGATTACTTCAAATATTTTACTTACAAAGGAAAACTGAAGATATAAATTGCGAAGATAGAAGGGATCATTATTTCGATAAATTTTAGGGATTCTTCGTACCCATAAAGGACAGGTGAGGTGCATACTGATATGCTAATATTAAAACACTAAGACAAGTGAAGTTTTATAGTATATAAAGTTTATTTTTACCAAAAATTCAGATTGGAACCATTCAGTGAGTCCGACTAGATGTAAACCGTTCGATACTTCAATTTTTTTGAAATTTAAAAACACACTTTGGTTATAACACAATAAGTTGTTTGTTAGATTTAATGGTACTTAAATGCTGAAAAAATTGAACTACTTAATTTAAAAACTAATATTTTTTTAATCAACTTTTTAAAAAGACTCAAGTCTTTCTGTCGACATAGGGCCTTTTCATATTACCAATTCCAGAACCAGAATCGGTTCGGAATTCCAAGAAAAACAGCAGTATAACTATTAAACTCTGTTAATTTATTTGACTGCCTTAACAACCTAACTTAGCACAATTTTTCAATTTCTTCTTGGTGATTGTCATTCAATAATAAAAACTTTATAGCACGTATCTCCCTCTAGTTATGGAGACAAAAAGTTATACTTCACAAATTGGTTCTGGTTCTGGAACCAGAGCAAGCAATATGAAAAGGCCCATAGATTTGCCGTCAAATTTTAATTCTTAAATGAGATGTGCAAATAATATCAGACTCATTGTTTCAGAAGCACTTGCTAGAAGTTAAAAAGTGTAAAGCACCTATTGCCAAGCTCTTTGGCTTTAAATCGTCTTCATTAAATATCAGTTATCGTGTTTATTATTGTAAAAAACAGTTTTTGTTTGACACAATGGCATTGGAAAGGTAGGTAGTTTAACTTTTTAATTTATGAAAAAATGGTTACTTTTTATTTAATTTTGACTTTGCCTAAATGTTCCAAAGTTATTGAGAATATTAAATACAAGTAAAGAATTTCAAATCTAAAATCACTTTTTTAGTTGCGACATTGGCCTGATTGGACTTGCTGTCATGGGACAAAATTTGATCCTAAATATGAATGATCATGGATTCAAGGTAAGTTTCAAAATTTGAAACTATTAAGTATAATTGTTTTATTTATTTAGGGCCTATATTTCTTTGCCTTTCAATTTGATTCATTTTATTTTATTTAAAATAATAATCAAATAAATCAAATGGAAAATAAATCAAATCTTTTCTAAAATAATAATCAAATTAAAATAAAAATAATAAAATAATTTGACTAACTACTTATTTGTTCCTAGAAATAAAAGTAGCAATAGAGCATTTTTATATTTATATAGCCAACAAAATAAAAGTAAAAGGTACAGCCCATTTTGGCAAAGGAATTTTTAGCAAAAGATACTTCAGTAAAAGTGAATTTTTAGCTTGTATACATATACATTTTGGCAAAAGAAGGGGACCAGTTTGGCAAAAAGATAGGCTGCTTTTATTTATAATTTCAAATTTATTACTTTGGTAACCATAGCTTTTAAAAAAATTATTCATTGACTGCCTTGCATATATATACAGTTTGTAAATGTACTCAAAACTTGGCTAGTAGCTATGTTATTTATATGCAAAGTGCAATTGATAGATTAGCCCTAGGGATGATAGTATGGTTTCTTAGTTTTAGTTCCTAAATTATACTTTAAATTCTGCACTAATAGAATAACATCTAATAAAATAGTTTACTAATCAAATAATAAAATTGCTACAGAATAAAAAGATATAGTGATAAAATATTCTTTTTATCATTAAGATATATTTAATGATTATTAAGGTATCATTGAAAGTTAGAAGTGTGCTTATATAAAGGGCTGGCTACTTTTCAAGCTCTTCAAATCCAAGTGCCAATGCAAGGAATTCCAGTTGGCATTGAAAGTTGATGGTTCAAAAAGCAACATACTTTCTGCAACTCAAAAATGGAGAGGATAGAACTAGAAACCTAGTCATCCCCAAAAAGGCAATCAATCATATGTGTAGTCTGTTAGATAGAGTGTGGAAAGAGAAAAACAGATAAAGAGCTGTTTGTTCTGAAGGGTATGGGTCAATGGCTGCAAGAAAAGTTCTTTCCTATTGTTCTTGCTAATATTCACACACATACAGCTTGGATCACAGTGAATGCTGTGCAAGGGTGATGGCCAAGTTGTTTGCCAGAATTCGCTTACATCACTGGTGTAATAGTCAGAGGGAGCTCAGCAGAGAAAGTGAGGGCACATGAAAGGAATGAAAAGAACTGAAGAGAAGCTGATGCAAATTAGTGTTGTTTAACTGCCATTTGAAGTGGTTTTTACATTTGATCCTTAATAAGATCTGTTATTAACTGCTTTTGCTACTTTTTGCTATAAATTATTCTTTGCTAGTTGATACTACTGGCCATAGCCTTCACAACAAAAGTAGTGCGCATGAATTTTAATTTGGCTTTGTGGAAAATGGTTGATTGAGCATTCTGTGTATATTCTATGGCTCCAATTGGTAAGTAATATGAGGACTGCAGTCTAGTGGGGATTATGAAATAGCTTATCAATCTACCGATTTCTTGTGGATTTGTGATGACAAACTGGAGGTCAGTCCTGAGGATGTACTTTTGCTGCATTCAGTACAATTGTAATCAGTTTTGGAGTTCAAGGCTAAAGTTTACCCAAACCTGTCAAACAGATTTCTGGCATTCATTGGCTGTCACACTGTTATGCATAAAGGTCCGAAAAAAGGTCCACTGAGGGTCCGAATGAGGAGGTCCGCACCGTACACATATAGGGACCTTCAGGTCCGAAAGTAGAGGACCATATAAAGGTCCGCTAAAGGTCCGTATGAGAAGGTCCGCACCGTACATATATAGGGACCGTGAAGGTCCAAATGTACGGAAGGTCCGAAAGTATAGGTCCACAATAGGCATGGATGTCGCATTTTTCTGCCTGAGCGTGGCCCTATATAGCTGACATGCCTCAGTGGAAAATACCCGTTTAAAAAAAACCATGCAAGATCCTGATTCCAGTGAAGCTATAAGATGTTCATTAAACTGATGTGCATTGCATAGAACGATAGTTTCCATAAAGATGGATAAAAATAAAAATGTATTTTTTATCAAGCATTATTACCATGCATGTTTAGATTGGAGCTTTACTGAATCAAATATTAATGACAAAGCCGATTATGTAATACATGAATAACGGAAAAAAGAAATTACATGGCAAACTTGGTAGTAAATAAAGCAAAAGGGTTGAACAGCAATTTTTTTTCATTGATGAGCAACGCATGACTAATGGTACATTTCGATCAAACTGGAAAGAAATAAAGAGGAAATTGCTAGTTTCTTAAACGCAAAAGAGCAAACATTGAAAAATAATAAGTCAATGAAGCACAACAAGGGTTGAAAAAACGAATTTGAAAATACACAAATTTTGAGACAACTACGGGGTGTCTGCGTAATTTTTAAACTGAAATTCCAGGTTTTACAATACCCGGTTTAATAATCCATATTGGCAGAAAATACTTACTCGTGGCATTATGTATACCTGGGGCAATATTTAACACAATATTGTAATGTACACAACCGACTTACATTGCAAAAAAATGTAAAACTCGAAGTAAAAAATAAAAAATGCGTCTTACAATAACTATTACAAATGTCCCCTCTTCTGAAAAATAGCAGTATTAAGAACATAACATAAAAAACGAACTTACTTTATGTTGACCTATGTTAAACATCGCACAAGAATTTATAATATAAGAGTAGGGCAATGAAACAGAAGGGAAAGAGAAAACAGCACGCTTTGAGAGCAGGTCGCATCTGCAAGAAGGGAGAAGGGAGGCATGCAGGCCCAGTTAATCTGTAGAGTGACTGGCTGGACATTTAGCTAGAAATAGAATAAGGGATAGACGCAGGCGTAAGCCATGGGATAGACCCCAGTTGGGTGGAGTCCTGCACTATATTCGTTATAAGGTGTACCTGAAATAATATGGGAGGGGGTGCTGGCCCAGCAACTGAGCATCTGCAGGTTTAGTGTGGTCAAGAGACGAGGCCAGGCAAATGAGGATCTGCATCGGAGTCACATGAACAGTCAACTAACGAAAACTATCAACTAGCGAGGCAGCTGGCTTTCTAGACACTGCACATTGCTTGTGTAGGCGCGCGAGGACTTCAATAGCTTCAAGAAAAGCTTCCAGCTTAGGCAGATGCTGCAAATTAAAAGCAATAAAGCAGCAGATAAAAACGATAATGGTATCTGTCACCGAATTAAATTGAAGACTTGCGCCGTTGACTGACACGCCCCACCAGGTTTCCTCCGCTTTGATCACGTGCACAGGCAGATCCGGAGAAAATATTTCGGTGGGATCTACTTTTAGGCGGCCAAGGAGGATGCAGACTGCCCCGGTGAGCTTCTCCTCCGCGCTAACGTCTCCATTGTCGGCTTTCAAAATAATTGGTGTGCACAGCCGATGTCGTCGAAAACTATCGCGCTTGTCCCAGATGCGAATTAGCGCTACACGAATGTTTTTGCCGATGTCAGTAGGACCATCTGGGAGATAATAATCGTTTTTCTCGTTGGCATTATAAGCCTCGATCATTAGCCATGCTTCTTGCTCAATGACAGGTGCAAGAACTAATGGCTGATACAGCTCAATTTCCTCTGCGACGGTTAGGTTTTGACAGCGAGCAATTCGCATCGTAAATGTGTCTCGCATGCGTTCAAGCACGGATGGCATGGAAACGTCAGGCTGGTGAAAAAACAGCAGACGAGCTGTCTCGTGGGTCTCGGGGATGTTTTCACAGTCGGCAAAATTAAAATTACAACTTTTTGCTAGGCTCACAACTGACCCACACTCATCGGCGTCCTCATTTTGCCGTCGTTTTTTAGACTTGGGATTCTGATTTTCATCAGGGTTGTCAGAGTCATCTGAGTTTTCAGAGTCATCATTGACGTCAGTGGCTGCCGAAGAATTAGCAGCATCAGCTGTAGCGGCCTCGGCATGCCTTCGCTTCCTGCCATGCTTCATCCGCATTTGCTGCACAAGTGGGCTGCTGCAGGCTGGGACTATTTTAGACCTGAACTCCTTCAATCGGCGACAGATCCTTTGACGCCAAAATGCTGTGCCATCAGCTGTTGCATCGCTCAGCGCTGGGTACGTCGTTATAATGGCCTTGCAAATGTCCTCTATTTGGCTGCACGTGAGATACGGGTCGTCGCAGTTCTTATAATTGTCGTAGACATCCTTAATAATATAGCGCAAAAAATTGTTGACGAAGGTTGCATTCGTTTTATACTTTGGCCCGACATCTGTGCTACTGCAGTTCTGGCGGACTTCTTGTAGACTTTTTGATAGTATGGGCATGGATGGAAGCGAGTAAACAGTTGGCCATTTTTTAAGCAACGGTCTTTCAGGATCTTGCGGCTCGCTTGCTGCTGCCATTTCTTGATTGTCAAAACTAATGTTGCTGCTATTGACTTCCCTTAAATTTTCTCGAATGGACTCCTCTGGCAGAAGAAAGATGATTTCAGACTTTTCTGCAGACAGAGTTGGCAAAAATTCGTCATCGTCGATGTCGTGTCCACCTGGTGTCACGAGATGAATTGAGGCAGAATATTCGATTCCCAGCTTTTCGCATCCTCGGATTTTCAATTCATGGAGAGTAGATGCACATACCAGCTTAAGCTGGGTTTTATCTTTGTTGCAGATTCGAAGCTGAAATAAATATATGGGGTAATATTAAAGCAAATATGAAAAAGAAAAATGTTTTGTATTGTATTGTATTGTTGTATTGTATTGTTTTGTATTGTATTGTTGTATTGTATTGTATTGTATTGTATTGTAGAAAAATGTAATGGTTTTGTATTTTGTCATTCTGTTTGATTGTCTTAGTCATGACAAAATATCCATGAGCCCTGTAGCACCCTCTCTCTCTCTCTCTCTCTTGCCCTGTTTGACAACATTTGCACACAACCAGAAGTAACTCTTTCAATGACAAAATCTACCTAGGCTGTCCCAATGGTCCCAATGATGCAACAAAGATATCCTTGAGAGCAGCATAAAGACACTACCTTGACATTGACATGCATCAGATTACAGTTTGACGTGACATGTAAACAAGGATACAAATCAAACAAGAATCAACCCATTCCAATTACTCCAAGAAATGAGAAGCTTCAATGTACACTATCAAGAATTTGTGCAAGAAGACATTCACCAAGGTGAGAAACCTTCTGGAATTCCTAGTATTTAACTGGATGCCTATACCCTATACAAGGAAATGAGATATCTAGCTTTAACTAGTAACTGCCATCAAGTCTACAAGCCCATTATAAAAATGTTTGTGCTATTATGATTGGCAACCTTTTTTGGTATCAAATTTAGAGGAAGTTATCAAAGATAACAGACCATAAAAAGAATAAGAGATAATTTAATAAGAAAAGACAAAAATAAAAATAATTCAAAGCTATGCATATAGCTAGCTTAGCAAGCATCAAGCATGCCTTTCAGCTTTGGAACCTAGAGAGCATAATTATTTATTCAAGTGTCTGTCAGACTACCACATGGGAAATCTTCATAAAATGGACAATGCCAAAGACACTCAAGGTCAAGAAAAATGTCTATAAGTCATGGAGTCAAAATAGACTACTACATGACACTAATAAAATTATGTTTATTATAAAATTGATCTCTACCTTAAATTCCTTAAGCCCTGTTAGTTCTATTTATGGGGTTTTTATTTTCATATAACATTGCAACAAAGGACTCAAGAAATCACTTGAGGAAAGACCAACTTAGCTAATTCTATAAACATTAAACTTTTTTGTCTAGATAAAAACTTCTATCAATTATCTTCCTCAAAAATAGGCATGAAATTTAAAGCAGCATATTGATTGCCATTAAATAATACCAATGGAATAGGTTTATGAAATAAATATTCCCCTGGAAAAACAAAGAGTGTTTCATCATTTTCAATAGTACATAAGAAGCAGTTTTGGTTACAGAAAAATGTTGATTTAACTTTTTTCCCAATTATTACCCACCTATTAGAAACCTGCAAGATAGAGCTTACTAAAATGAATGACATAGTCTTTGGTGAATATATTGGTATAACATATCTTTTGCTTAGCATTGCAGCCTTATAGCAGAAGCCTTTATAAGTAAGTTCTTTTGTAGAGAAACAAAACTGTCCCAAATTATTAATATCAATATTTAACTTATCGGCTAGCTTTAACTGATCAGGAATAGAAAGAACATTCTCAAGCTTGATAGCTTCAGATTTATTAAATTGAAGGTCAACATATAAAAAATGTTTCATAATCAATGCCTTCTTTACTTGAAATTTCTTGGATACTGAATAAGCTACATTAATAAAGTTCTTTGTATGTCTACTTATTTCTTTTATAACCTGGTGCTCTGCTTTAGATCTCATAGTCCATAGATAATAAAGCCCATTATAACAAGAATACATATCTACATAATGACAAATATAATGCAATTTACATTTATACTTGGGATTATTATTTGTTAATTTATATATCACTTCAATTTGGGTTGCAATCAAATATCTAAAATAATCCTTGTTGGTATTTTCTAATGGCACTAGATTAAATAATATATCCGAAAATTGCCGATGATTTAAAAACAATTCCCAAACATGAGGATGATTATCAAAGCTTAAATTGTCAAACTTTTCACCAAAAATAAGACCAAAATATTGTAAAAGATGCATCATTTGGCTTGCTGTACATGACAAATGATAGTTTTGAATATGATACTTTGATATAGATGGGAAAGAAATATTTGGAATATAGGACACTTGCTTATTAATCCAATATACTAAAAATGAAATGTCTGTAGCTATGCGATAGATTTCAGAAAAAATGGCTCAACCGATTTTCTTCAAACTTGCACCATTTGAACAGAAATTTTCCTGGGACAGTACATGCATCTTGGCTAAGAAATTGCTCAATGTTAAAGGGATTAAATATTCGAAAAACATGCTTTTTTGCAAAGGTCAAGCCAAATTTTCGACTTGAAATGCATTGTAAGAATGCTAGAGAAAAAACTGACTGACTGAATTCCGATTGTGATAAAGATTGCATCACAACAAGTTGAAAACAGTGCCGAAGAAATGCACACACGACTTGATTGAAATTGCGTAACCATATTGCTAACTTAAATTGAGACTGATACTGGCTGACTGAGAAATTGATTATGTCATAACTTTTTACTCCGATTGACTTGCTGTAAGAATTGAATTATAAGGGCCACAATTCATGTTCTCCAATTGAAAAGAGATAGCCCTGATGCGAACAGACTGGAATGCTAATGTAGCAACCTGGGTTCAAATCTTAGTAGTACAAAAAGATTTTTTTTATTAAAACACCTTAAAAACACAACAAAACTGCTAAACATCAAAGAAGCGCAATGTCAAACATAGAAGAGCCACCATGTCGAACATAAAAGAGCCACCATGTCAAACATAAAAGAGCCACCATGTCAAACATAAAAGAGCCACCATGTCAAACATAAAAGAGCCACCATGTCAAACATAAAAGAGCCACCATTTTGAACATTAAAGAGCCACCATGTCAAACAATTAGAAGCCACCATGTCAAACATTAAAGAGCCACCATGTCGAACATTAAAGAGCCACCATGTCGAACATTAAAGAGCCACCATGTCAAACATAAAAGAGCCAACATATCAGACATTAAAAAGCGACCGTATCAAACATAAAAGAGTTACCATGTCAAACATAAAGAGCCACCATGTCAAACATTTAGGAGCCACCATGTCAAACATATATGTGACTTTATGTCAAACATTAAAGTGTTACCATTTCAAACCTTAAAAAGCCACTATGTCAAACATTAAAGAGCCACCATGTCTAACATAAAAGAGCCACCATGTAGAATATTAAAGAGCCACCATGTCAAACATTTAAGAGCCACCATGCCGAACATATATGTGACTTTATGTCAAACATTAAAGAGCCACCATGTCGAACATTAAAGTGCCACCATGTGTAACATAAAAGAGCTATATCATGAAGAACATCAAAAAGCCACCATGTTAAAAACTAAAGAGCCACCATGTGAAACATTTAAGAGCCACCATGTCAAACCTAAAAGAGCCACCATGTCGAACATAATAGAGCCACCATTTCAGACATTGAAGAGCCACTATTTCGAACATTAAAGAGCCACCATGTCAAACAATAGCCACCATGTCAAACATAAAAGAGCCAACATGTCAGACATTAAAAAGCCACTGTATCAAACATAAAAGAGTTACCATGTAGAACAAAAAAGAGCCACCATGTCGAACAAAAAAGAGCCACCATGAAGAACATTAAGGAGCCACCATTTTGAACATTAAAGAGCCACCATGTCGAACCTTAAAGAGCCACCATGTTAAACATAGAAGAGCCACCATATCAGATGTTAAAAAGAGCCACCATGTCGAACATATATGTGACTTTATGTCAAACATATATTTGACTTTATGTCAAACATATATGTGACTTTATGTCAAACATTAAAGTGCCACCATATCGAACATTAAAGAGCCACCATGTCTAACAGTAAAGAGCCACCATGTCGAACATTAAAGAACCACCATGTAGAACATTAAAGAGCCACCATGTCGAACATTAAAGAACCACCATGTCGAACATTAAAGAGCCACCATGTCAAACCTAAAAGAGCCACCATGTCGAACATTAAAGAGCCACCATGTCAAACATAAATCTGGCATGATGTCAAACATTAAAGTGCCACCATATCACACATTAAAGAGCCACCATGTCTAACAGTAAAGAGCCACCATGTCGAACATTAAAGGGCCACCATGTAGAACATTAAAGAGCCACCATGTCGAACATTAAAGAACCACCATGTCAAAAATTAAAGGACCACCATGTCGAACATTAAAGAGCCACCATGTCAAACATAGAAGAGCCACCATGTCTAACATTAAAGAGCCACTATGTCGAAAATTAAAGAGCCACCATGTCTAACATTAAAGAGCCACCATGTCGAACATTAAAGAGCCACCATGTAAAACATTAAAGAGCCACATTGTTAAACATAGAAGAGCCACCATGTCTAACATTAAAGAACTACCATGCCGAACATTAAAGAGCTACCATGTCTAACATTAAAAAGCCACCATGTCTAACATTAAAGAGCCACCATGTCTAACAGTAAAAAGCCACCATGTTGCCTGCTATCTGGGGGTGCTTGCTATCTGGGAGAGCCTGCTATCTGGGGGTGCTTGCTATCTGGTGGTGCTTTCTATCTGGGGGTGCTAGCTATCTGGTGGTGCTTGCTATCTGGGGGTGCTTGCTATCTGGGGTGCTTGCTATCTGGGGTGCTTGCTATCTGGGGGTGCCTGCTATCTGGGGGTGCTTGCTATCTGGGGGATGCTTGCTATCTGGGGGATGCTTGCTATCTGGGGGTGCCTGCTATCTGGGGGTGCCTGCTATCTGGGAGATGCTTGCTATCTGGGGGATGCTTGCTATCTGGGGGATGCTTGCTATCTGGGGGATGCTTGCTATCTGGGATGCTTGCTATCTGGGGGATGCTTGCTATCTGGGGGATGCTTGCTATCTGGAGGATGCTTGCTTTTTGGGGGATGCTTGCTATCTGGGGGATGCTTGCTATCTAGGGGATGCTTGCTATCTGGGATGCTTGCTATCTGGGTGATGCTTGCTATCTGGGGGGAGCCTGCTATCTGGGGGGATGCTTGCTATCTGGAGGTGCTTGCTATCTGGGGGGATGCTTGCTGTCTTAGGATGTTTTCTTTTTGCATTGCACTTCATCTGAGCAGTTTTCTATTGACTATGTGAAGGCTTTGTTTGGCCATCTTATTGATACTTGTAGAGAACAGAGATTCTATCTAGATGTCCCCCATCGGGGGGCGAAGATTGCTAGTAAATTCTATATTTTCACCCAATGTTTTTATTAGATACTCAAAAACTAGACAAACAACAAGATGAGACATACCTTCTAATATATCATGCATAATATCTGGTGCAAAAAAAGAGGAAGATTAATATACATTATATTAAATAATATAGATTGGTTAGATACAAAGCCATTGGCATTACATTGATTTCTAGATGATTCAATAATTGATAAATGAGTTCGCATATCAAATTTAAATAAGCAGCCCAAGTCTTCCAAATTTACTTCACATAATTGATTATATTTTTAAGACAATATTTACATATATAGCCACTTGAAAAACATTTTTGTAAACCTAATAGACCATGCATTGACAAATTACGAGGGGTGATCAAAAAGTTCTGCAACCTTTTGTTATAGCTTTTAGTTA
Organism: Macrostomum lignano; assembly: GCA_002269645.1. Taxonomy (NCBI): domain Eukaryota; kingdom Metazoa; phylum Platyhelminthes; family Macrostomidae; genus Macrostomum; species Macrostomum lignano. The sequence continues at coordinate 133,595 of NIVC01000239.1, forward strand.
TAGAATCAGCAAAAGCCAAAAACTTACACATATGCGGCTATATCTGTTTGCTATATTTATATGCATTTTTGGCTTCCAAATGTGCTCCAGTAAAATTTCACAGCCATATATTTTCCATGTGTTTTCAGTAGCTGATGGAAACATCAAAAGACAGTGTTCGCTTCTATATCTTTATGTGCATGCAACTTGGTTGCAAAGTGACAGAGATTCACACCATGTTTTGTGAATGTTTTAGCTGACTCTGCTCCATCATTTGACACAGTTGCCTGCTGGCTGCGCCATTTCTTGGAAGGCTGGGACAGCTTCAACGATGAACCAAGGTCTGGCCGACCCCGGACATCCGTGACCGAAGATGTCGTGGCCCATGCCGATGCAATAATTCATGAGGATTGGAGCTTTTTGCTAAGATTCATTGCCTATGAGCTTGGTGTCAGCTATGGAAGTGCTCATAACATCATGCATGAGCAACTAGGCCGCACAAAGACCTGCGCTCGGTGGGTACCCCATCTTCTCACTCCGGAGCAGCAAGCAGAGAGGGTGCGCATCTGTCGCTTGTGGCTGCAAATGTTTGAGCCCCACGGCCCACGACAACTGTCAGATGTCATCACAGGAGACAAATGTTGTATCTCCTTCTTTACCATGAGGGATAAGCAGTCCAACATGGTCTGGCTGGCAGAAGATGAGCCAAGGCCTGAGGTGCTGAAGACCGGATTCCGCAGTTGGAAGCGGATGTTCACCATTTTTTTCAACTCTCAGGGTGTTGTATCGGTGAACATCCTTCCAGCGGGTGCCACAGTGACTGCCAGGTACTACACAGACACTGTTCTGCCAGGCGTGCTGCAGGAGCGGCAGGAACGTGCGCGAACCAGGCATGGACCTCGACTCCTGCTGCACCATGACAATGCGGCACCGCACAGAGCGGCATCAACCATGGCGTACCTGGAGCAGCAGGGGGTCCGGCTGCTGCCCCATCCACCCTACTCTCTAGACCTAGCACCTTCCGACTTTTGGCTGTTCCGAGGATCAAATCCGTCGTTTCTGGGAGGCCGTTTTCACGCATGCAAGACCTTGCCCAAGCGGTACATTCAGCTCTACAGGGTATACCAACTTTGGAGTACCATGACTGCTTTCAGACATGGTGCACACGGATGCGACGGTGCATAGATAGTGGTGGAAAGTACTTTAAGGGAATGTGACACTGATTAGACGCCTCGGCTGCTGCAGCACAGAGTTGTGAGGTCACTTGCAGAACTTTTTGATCACCCCTCGTATCTCCAGTAAAAAAGCATGCAATGACAGGTAACTTGATAGTTAAGCTAATTTTTACTTCATTTAAGTATAAATCATTTAATTCCTTAACCAATGGTGCTAAAAAAAAGTTAATACCTGCCTTTTTGACCATATTGTCAGTACAAACTAAATTTAGGAAACAGAGACTAGTTGATGAATTCCAAGATTCAGAAATATTAAGAATAGTAAAATAAATAACATACAATTTATGCTTAGTCTTTGCTGAACCAATAGGATTGCAAACTTCTATTTCATCAGAATATAATTTTAAATAAATTGCATGATCAGATAATGGTAAAATATAGTTTAAATAATATGAAGACTTAAAGAATGGATTGTTATTTTGATTTGGTGGCAATAGTAAACAATCTAAAATATATTCATTATTTGATATACTTTCAATAGTTTCCTTAATAGACACATATTGAAACTTGACCTTTAAATTAGAATCAACAAATTCAATAGGCTGAACTAAATTATATTGATTTAGAAGAATTTCTAATAATTTTCTATCACTTAATAAATGCTCAATACTTATGTCTATCATTTCTTCAATATTTAATACTTCAAGGCTTCTATGTGAGGCTAAGGATGGAAAATGTTCATTCAAATATTGTTTAAAAAGTTGCAAATAACTATTTGCAAAATCAGATAATAACTCTTTTACTAACTGTCCTATTTGCATAGCTTTATACTTTGGAACCAATAAGAAATCTTTAGTTTTTATATAAAAATGTACAAAACTTTCTGCCAACTGGACTCTTAAGTTTTCCCTACATATCTCACTAGTTTGGTCTTTTTGAATTTGACTAGGCCTATTTCTATTTTCATCTATTATAGTATTCAGCAAATGAATAGGATGGTCAGAATTATTTGCTTCACCTGATTCACTAGGGTCTTCTCTTTCCTCATTGACATTAGTACTAGTAGAAGGAATATTTAATTTTAAGTGCTTCCTACGAGCATGCTGCCTAAGTGCCTCTATAGTACTACAGCAATGAAAGCAATCTTTTACTGGGCATACAAAAGAAGACTGACCAAAAGAGTGGTATTTCTTAACATGGCTAATACATGCTAAAACATTGGGACATGAAAAATTACATATTTTACGAAGAAGCATGCACTTGTAAATTCAAATAGGCCTAGGTTAGTAAAAAGCCTTATGGACAATAGGTCTTGAAATTAAGGACCTTAAAGTAATAAAATTATAGCTTGGATCAAGCCAAGCAATTTAAGCAATTGGATAGGAACAGGAAGGCAAGCAATAGGAAAGCAAGTTAACGTTTCAAAGAGGGTGCATTAACTGAGAAAGAAAGATACACTGATGAGTGATGACTATTCATGCACTGCCACAAGCTATAATATCAAAAGCTATCGAGTTTTGTATCGAGTATTGTAACTTTGTTCAGCCCATTTCATGCAATTTTAAACTTAAAAAGCTTAAACAAAAAAAGTATATTAGTAAGTTAGGTGAGAAAACTATTTTATTCTTTTATACATTTCATGAGTTTTCATAATTTTTGCTGCTAGCAAATTTTGTAGCGCCTTTAATTGTGTTGCTGGAAAGAACGGATGCTAAAATGTATGGCTCGGTCTTGGATTCAGGGAATGTACAGATTGCCCTCGCACAAAAGTATTTGTTTTCTGAAAAGGTTCATCCAACTTAATTTCATTAACCCTTCAATTTCTAGGACTAAAGAAACCATTTTTGCAATTTCCTGTTTTGGACCTCATCTGACCAAGAGGTCCGATTATTACATTCGGACCTTTCATGGACCTCTTTGCATAACAGTGCAGAGAAAGAGAGCCATTTTGTGTCCTAGGAATGACATTTGACTTTAGATTTAAGAAATGCATGCGAAAAATAGTTTCGGGGGTTGGAATTTTGCGGGTTAAAAATCTGCGGGTTTTTTATTTATCTGCCATTTCGCCTGCTTAAATTAACTGTTTAAATTTTATTTTCAATCAAAACTAGGTTGGCGTCTTCAATCGAACAGTGTCCAAAGTGGATAGATTCCTGGCTAATGAGGCCAAAGGCACTCAAGTGGTTGGTGCCCATTCGTTGGAGGAGTTCGTCAAGTTATTGAAAAAACCGCGCGCTGTCATGTTGCTGGTGCAGGCTGGCAAGCCTGTTGACGACTTTATTGATAGCTTGGTAAGCAGTTCCGATTCTTTACAGGGCTACATCTACCTCTTGTCTATCTGAGCGGGTCTTTACAGGCTACATCTACCCCTTGTCTATCTGAGCGGGTCTTTACAGGCTACATCTACCCCTTGACTATCTGAGCGGGTCTTTAGAGGCTACATCTACCCCTTGACTATCTGAGCGGGTCTTTACAGGCTACATCTACCCCTTGTCTATCTGAGCGGGTCTTTACAGGCTACATCTACCCCTTGTCTATCTGAGCGGGTCTTTAGAGGCTACATCTACCCCTTGACTATCTGAGCGGGTCTTTACAGGCTACATCTACCCCTTGTCTATCTGAGCGGGTCTTTACAGGCTACATCTACCCCTTGACTTTCTGAGCGGGTCTTTACTGGCTACATCTACCCCTTGTCTATCTGAGCGGGTCTTTACAGGCTACATCTACCCCTTGACTATCTGAGCGGGTCTTTACAGGCTACATCTACCCTTGTCTATCTGAGCGGGTCTTTACAGGCTACATCTACCCCTTGTCTATCTGAGCGGGTCTTTACAGGCTACATCTACCCCTTGTCTATCTGAGCGGGTCTTTAGAGGCTACATCTACCCCTTGTCTATCTGAGCGGGTCTTTACAGGCTACATCTACCCCTTGTCTATCTGAGTGGGTCTTTACAGGCTACAGCTATTACTTGTCTATCTGAGTGGGTCTTTACAGGCTACAGCTATTACTTGTCTATCTGAGTGGGTCTTTACAGGCTACAGCTATTACTTGTCTATCTGAGGGATTCTTTACAGGCTACAGCTATTACTTGTCTATCTGAGCGATTCTTTACAGGCTACAGCTATTACTTGTCTATCTGAGCGATTCTTTACAGGCTACAGCTATTACTTGTCTATCTGAGCGATTCTTTACAGGCTACAGCTATTACTTGTCTATCTGAGCGATTCCTTTTATAGCTGCTTTATATACCTTTACTATCTGGGTTTTTATCAAGTAATCTTTAATTGCTTTAATTTTTACCCGCATTAAATAAGATTAAATATAAAATTCGTTAACTTTTCAGATTCCTTTGCTAGATAAAGGCGATATCATCATTGATGGCGGCAACTCTGAGTTCGATGACTCTACTGTACGTTGCTAAGATATCAATTTATAATTTTATGCCTATAAATTTTCCTAAAATGTCCGTCTCTCTGTCTTAATAAAATATTTATAGCGACGTTTCGAGCGCTGCCAAGCCGCCGGTCTGCTATTTGTCGGCTCCGGTGTGTCCGGCGGCGAGGAGGGCGCCAGACACGGCCCCTCGCTGATGCCCGGCGGTCATCCGGACGCCTGGCCGAGAATTCGGCCAATCTTCCAGGCCGTGTGCGCTAAAGTGGACGGCCAGCCCTGCTGCGACTGGGTCGGCGAGGGCGGCGCCGGACACTTCGTTAAGATGGTTAGTCGGACTGGTTAAGGCTCTGTTGAGATCTGTGTCTGAGTGCAGGGGTCTGTGTGTCTGAGTGCAGGGGGTCTGTATGTATGACTGCTAGGTCTGTGTTTGTCTGAGTGCTGGGTCTGTGTTTGTGTGAGTGCTAGGTCTGTGTTTGTGTGAGTGCTGGGTCTGTGTTTGTCTGAGTGCTGGGTCTGTGTTTGTCTGAGTGCTGGGTCTGTGTTTGTCTGAGTGCTGGGTCTGTGTTTGTCTGAGTGCTGGGTCTGTGTTTGTCTGAGTGCTGGATCTGTGTTTGTCTGAGTGCTAGGTCTGTGTTTGTCTGAGTGCTAGGTCTGTGTTTGTCTGAGTGCTAGGTCTGTGTTTGTGTGAGTGCTGGGTCTGTGTTTGTCTGAGTGCTGGGTCTGTGTTTGTGTGAGTGCTAGGTCTGTGTTTGTGTGAGTGCTGGGTCTGTGTTTGTCTGAGTGCTGGGTCTGTGTTTGTCTGAGTGCTGGGTCTGTGTTTGTCTGAGTGCTGGGTCTGTGTTTGTCTGAGTGCTGGGTCTGTGTTTGTCTGAGTGCTGGATCTGTGTTTGTCTGAGTGCTAGGTCTGTGTTTGTCTGAGTGCTAGGTCTGTGTTTGTCTGAGTGCTAGGTCTGTGTTTGTCTGAGTGCTAGGTCTTTGCTGGGTCTGGTTCACCTGGATGCTCAGATAGTGCTGGTCCAGTGTGACTTGGGTGCTCAGATAGTGCTGGTTCAGTGTGACTTGGGTGCTCAGATAGTGCTGGTTCAGTGTGACTTGGGTGCTCAGATAGTGCTGGTTCAGTGTGACTTGGGTGCTCAGATAGTGCTGGCAGTGCTAGTCCTGTGTACTTATTGACACAAGTGTAGGTTCGAAAAAAATTCCAACCTCATCAGGTACACAACGGCATTGAGTATGGTGACATGCAGCTCATCTGCGAAGCTTACCACCTGATGAAGGAGGTCTGCGGGCTCAGCAACGACGAAATGGCCGATGTGTTCACCCGTTGGAACAATGGCGATCTGAATTCGTTTCTGATTGAGATCACGGCCGACATTCTGCGGCATCGTGACGATGACGGCAAGCACACCGTGGACAAGATTCTGGACTGTGCCGGACAAAAGGGAACTGGTCAGTGGGGCTGGTCTTCTAATCTCTGGGGTGATTTGCTAATCGCTGGGGAGATTTTCTACTCGCTGGGGCGATTTTCTAATCGCTGGGGCGATTTTCTAATCGCTGAAGCGAATTTCCAATTGCTGAGGCGATTTTTCTAATTGCTGAGGCGATTCTTCTAATTGCTGAGGCGATTTTTCCAATTGCTGAGGCGGTTTTTTAATATTGCGCTGCCCGAAGCGATTTACACTGAGAATCCTCGCCACCCGTCCCGCGCAGGCAAGTGGACAGTTGTCACCAGTCTGCACGCGGGCACACCGTTGACACTCATCGCCGAGGCCGTCTTCGCTCGCCACCTGAGCCGCTATAAGGCCGAACGACAGCGCGCGGCCGCCACCCTGCCCGGACCATCCGCTGCACCTCCTCGGCCAGCTGATCCGGCCGCGTTCATCGAAGACATTCACCAGGCGCTGTACGCCTCCAAGATTGTCAGCTACGCCCAGGGCTACATGCTGATGCAGACGCAATCAGCTCAGACTGGCTGGAAGCTAAACCTAGGCGGCATCGCTTTGATGTGGCGCGGAGGCTGCATTATTCGCAGCCAGTTCCTTGGCCGCATCAAGACCGCATTCGAGCGCAATCCCGAGCTGGATAGTCTGCTGCTCGATCCATTCTTCTCAGGCGTCATGCGCCAGGCTAACGACGGCTGGCGCCGCTGTCTGGCCGCGGCCGTCACCGCCGGCGTGCCCTGTCCGGCGTTCTCGGCCGCGCTCAGCTTCTACGACGGCTTCCGCTGCGGCCGGCTGCCGGCCAGCCTGTTGCAGGCGCAACGCGACTATTTTGGCGCTCACCAGTACGAGCTGATGGACCAGCCTGGCAAGTTCGTGCACACCAACTGGACCGGCCGGGGCGGCCAGGTGGCCTCGTCCACCTATCAGGCTTGAGACACTCGCGTTGGCGGCTGGGTGTAAAACTACTGAGAATAGCGCTATCTGGTTGTCCGACGGGAGCTGTCTTTCGGCTTGAAACTGATAGGATCAGAGTTCGGAATTGTCTTTTTAATTTCCTCTTCTCTTTAGTTTTTTTAGTTTCTTTCCCGCACTTTTCATTTTTGGGGTCTGGGAATTCCACTTAGAAAGTGGGATACATGAAAATTCTTGCATACGAGTAATTAAAGGGAAGATCCGTTCTTATCAATGGAAAATTCCATTAGCACCGATGGAAAATTCCATATTAGCATCATTGGGAAATTCCATATTAGCACCGATGGAAAATTCCATATTAGCATCAATAGAAAATTCCATATTAGCATCAATGGAAAATTCCATTTTAGCATCAATGGAAAATTCCATATTAGCATCAATGGAAAATTCCATATTAGCATCAATGGAAAATTCCATATTAGCATCAATGGAAAATTCCATATTAGCATCAATGGAAAATTCCATATTAGCATCAATGGAAAATTCCATTAAATAACATCATTGGGAAATTCCTTTGGCATGATTGGGAAATTCCATTAGTATGATTGGGAATTCCATTAGTATCATTGGGAAATTCCATTAGCATGATTGGGAAATTCCTATAGCATCATTGGGAAATTCCATTAGCATGATTAGGAAATTCCTATAGCATCATTGGGAAATTCCATTAGCATGATTGGGAAATTCCTATAGCATCATTGGGAAATTCCTATAGCATCATTGGGAGATTCCTATAGCATGATTGGGAAATTCCTATAGCATCATTGGGAAATTCCATTAGCATGATTAGGAAATTCCTATAGCATCATTGGGAAATTCCTATAGCATCATTGGGAAATTCCTATAGCATCATTGGGAAATTCCATTAGCATCATTGGGAAATTCCTATAGCATCATTGGGAAATTCCTATAGCATCATTGGGAAATTCCTATAGCATCATTGGGAAATTCCTATAGCATCATTGGGAAATTCCTATAGCATCATTGGGAAATTCCATTAGCATGATTAGGAAATTCCTATAGCATCATTGGGAAATTCCTATAGCATCATTGGGAAATTCCATTAGCATGATTGGGAAATTCCTATAGCATCATTGGGAAATTCCTATAGCATCATTGGGAAATTCCTATAGCATCATTGGGAAATTCCTATAGCATCATTGGGAAATTCCTATAGCATCATTGGGAAATTCCTATAGCATCATTGGGAAATTCCTATAGCATCATTGGGAGATTCCTATAGCATCATTGGGAAATTCCTATAGCATCATTGGGAAATTCCTATAGCATCATTGGGAGATTCCTATAGCATCATTGGGAAATTCCTATAGCATCATTGGGAGATTCCATTAGCATGATTGGGAAATTCCTATATTCCATACACGCAATTACTTGCACAAAGATCAGGGATCAGATTGCATCTGGCAATACGTAGCGGTCATACTTGAGCATCGAGTTTTCTTTCTTGAGTGCTTTTTTAAGCTTCATATTTTTAATCTACCAACTTTAATAACGCCTTTTTAACCTGTTCTATATGACTAATTTTTTATTTATCGATAATATTACAGGTATTATTTGATATTAAAAAGAAATTAAAATTAGCTTTCATAAGTCCCTAAGTTTTTTGCCGCTTTTTAGTGGTTTAGGCTTAGGCAATTGCTTTCCCGTATTGATTTTGTAATGGCTAAATTTTCTAACGCTTAGTTGTAGAACCATGCTGAATTATAAATATTAAATTGTCAAGTCGCTTTACTTAGATTGAATTATTAGAAAAAATATTTTATTGTAATGTGTCTCGTAAATTGCATTCTATACATGTAATTTGTTAGCCACTATCAATCATTCTGCTATTTTTGTTTTAGGTTTGTTTAACTGCGCCATCTGTCCCCTCCCTAATGCTCCACTAGAGTTGATTTCGGTAAATCTGGTTGATATTAGTTGATCCTATAGAAACATTCTGCAATCTGTCTATTCAGTTTAACAAAAAGTCTCAATTGTTTTTTTTTGTTATCTATTGGAGTGTAGAAACGTTCAGGGGCGGAGTTGAGAGCGCTGATGTTTATTTGACAATTAGAATTCGCTAGGCTGTTTGATTTAGCAAAAACGCATTATATATGTAGTCTGTAGGCATACTTTACCTTAGTGATTAGAAAGCCAAAACAGAGTTTATCAGCACTGGTTTCTGTTTTACTGTACTGTATCAATGATTTTCGATACGCAACTAAAAAAGCTATACGAAATATACAAAACTCTTCTAGAGATTTCGATAATTATTTTCGATTATTTAGTAAAGTTTAGTAAGAAAAAAATCTAACTTATTTATTGTTCATTTGAATTTTTGTTGTTATAATAAGATGCAAGTTAACTTTATTATTAACAAAGGCTAGCGGTAGGGACCAGGTGTGGCCTAGAGACTTTATATGTCCATGTCAATATTGATATTAGTATTATATAATTATTGCTCTTTCAATTATAGACTTCTGTTTACTTTTACACCTTAAATCATACCCAACATCTGCGGTGTTGAAATATTAGAAATCCTGGACCATCCCCTCATCCTGCAGTTGGCCAAGTTCAAATATTGAATGTCGCCCAGCCGCGGTGTCAGGCTCGTCACGGGTTTAAAGTTAATTGGACATTGGCAAACCGTATTGATTTGATTTTTCTAATGGCAGGCTGGGAATGTCCCGCACCGTCTGACTGATGGTCCTTTTCCTCTCACCTCTCCCTCTCACTCTCCCTCTTACTCTCACTCTCACTCTCCCTCTTACTCTCACTCTTACTCTCACTTCTCACTCTCCCTCTCACTCTCCCTCTCACTCTGCCTCTCACTCTCACTCTCACTCTCCCTCTCACTCTGCCTCTCACTCTCCCTCTCACTCTGCCTCTCACTCTCCCTCTCACTCTGCCTCTCACTCTCACTCTCACTCTCACTCTGCCTCTCACTCCCACTCTCACTCTCACTCTGCCTCTCACTCTCCCTCTCACTCTGCCTCTCACTCTCACTCTCACTCTCACTCTCACTCTGCCTCTCACTCTGCCTCTCACTCTGCCTCTCACTCTCACTCTCCCTCTCACTCTCCCTCTCACTCTCACTCTCACTCTCACTCTCACTCTCACTCTGCCTCTCACTCTCACTCTGCCTCTCACTCTCCCTCTCACGCTGCCTCTCACTCTCACTCTCACTCTCACTCTCACTCTACCTCTCACTCCCACTCTCACTCTCACTCTGCCTCTCACTCTCCCTCTCACTCTGCCTCTCACTCTCACTCTCTCTCTCACTCTCACTCTACCTCTCACTCCCACTCTCACTCTCACTCTCCCTCTCACTCTCCCTCTCACTCTGCCTCTCACTCTCTCTTCCACCTCTCTCTAACTCTCTATCTCTCGCTCTCGCTCTGCCTCTCAATCTCCCTCTCGCTCTCCCTCTCACTCTTACTCTCGCTGTCCTTCTCATTTCCCCTTCCCTCCCCTCCTTTCTCCCCTGTTTTCTCTTTTTCCCCCCTCCTCTGTAAATTTCATCTCTGAGGCCCTCATACTACCATATAGCTCTGTTGCCTGTTCCGCCGGCGCGGTAAACCTGTAGAGCTGCCTTGAACCCCTATGTCGGCTTGTGAGTCAAGCTTAGAGAAAGTTCACAATGCAGCCATTCCTGCACACAGAATAGAGGCGATGCAGGTGTGTAGCAACAGATCTTTTAGCTCGTGTCGTGAGCCTGGTCAGTCTCATGCTACGCAGGCGTGCTGAGGTTCTGGCTCCCTTCTAAAAACACGGACCCCATGAAAAATCGACACTATAACTGTACATTAAGACTAAATAAGGCTCTGAGAGTCACTCAGATGAAAAAGCTGTTAAAGCGTTGGCCGTCCACTTTGATTTTATCAATGCGTCTGGGTGAAATCTCTATAAATTGGCTGTTTCTGAATATAATCGTGGATAGTCACTTCTGCAGTTGTGGCAGTCTGTTTTCTCAGCTTATCGATTTTTTTGATTAGAGGCAGGGGGTTGTGTGCACCCTGGCGCACTTTAAGCGACATAGGCACACAACCGGCGAGAGGCATTACTGCCCATTCCGCCGACTCCCCTGAGCAGGCACACAAGCGCGCGGATACGTACGCAGGCACACAAGCGCGCGGATACGTACGCAGGCACACACTCACACAGGAGTGTACAGCGGCCCTAACTTTATATTATCGTTAGGCATGTACACTTCACTGCGCCTTGGGGGGTTGGCTCTCAAGGCCGTTAATTGCACGAGCAGAGCCAAGCCGAGATTCCAATTCAGCCCCAAATTAATGTGACTGCACTTGGAATCGAGCCTGAGTCGCTGGCACACCAGAGCAGCTGGGCTAACGCTGGGCTACGGCCCCCCTTCAGCTTATCGATAGGGGGTTGAGTGAATTTTTAACCCTAGCCTATAAGCAGTTTGCAAACTGCATGTACATTTAGTAGGTACAGTACATGTACATGTGCATAGTGCTTATTGCGGTGGCGAATACAATGAGGCTTAAGCTTGGGTAAATGATGTAACACAAAGTTTTGGGTCGTCAATGAAAGCTATAATATTTTACGCTCGTGTATACCAAGAGTAAAGCGTCATGTTTTGAAGGGAGAATCGATCCAATATATCAGACAACCAAAGGACTCTCTCTCTCTCTCTCTCACCTACAATGGATCGAACCATGCATTGGCTGCTTGACCAGCAGCTCTGCCGCAGTCCCAATGGCCACATACACGTGGGCCTGAGCTCCAGCAATCGGCGTCTGTTGCGACCGAACGGACAGCCGGTGTTCCCGACCAACGGTTGCCTCGAGCCGGTGCTGATTAATGTGTACGACCTGCACTGGACCAACCGCATGACCAAGCGGCTTCGGCTGGCCGCCTACCACACCGGCCTGGAGGTCTACGGCGTTGAGATTGCCTACGGCGACTGCGGCGTCTACAGAATCAAGCCGAAAGACGTCAACTCAATGGAGTGCGATATGGTGTTTAAGAAGTCCGTGCAACTGGGCTGCACCGACTACAAGAGAGAAGACGTGCTTCTAATTAGCCAGTGGCTCGGTCAGACTTTGTTTACCGGACGGATGTACGACTTGCTGCGACGGAACTGCAACCACTTCAGCGCTACGATGGGCAAGCTGCTGTGCCCGCAGGCCGAGTTTCCCAAGTGGATCAACTCCCTGGCCAGCATTGGCGTCCGGCTGCCCTTTATTGAACGACGAGTTCGACGCTATCTCAGCGAATGCAGCGACGATGAAGACGGCGACGAGGCGGGAAAGAAGGCCGGAAACGAGTCGACGAACGCAACGACAATCGAAGAGGAAAAGGGCAACAAGCGGCGAGGCCTGAGGGAGATCTGTGCTAATCTGTCGCGATGCAGCAGCAGTGGACAGCAACAGGGCAATGCCGACCGTGTTGAATGCGACAAGAAGCAAAGCAAATAGGGCCGGCAATTCTGCAGATTCTTCTGCTCGTATGGAATCGAAACGAAATTAAGATTTGCCGAAACTTAATAAATCTAAGACTCGCATGGGTTTTAACGAGTTCGTTTAGTAAATGCATTTTAAATCCTATAAGATCAGAGAGAAATGCATTATAAGAGAGAGACAATCAATTGTTTTATATTGCCATTTATATAGCGGGATAGCTATGCCAATTTTTATTAAGAATGTCTTTTATCAACCCTTTTTCGCCATCGGTTCGCCATATTTTATAGATTTTCGCGTAAATATAAGCTTGATTTGGTGCAACATTTGCTTTCCCATTATATAATTTAAATTAATGATAACCTGAATGAATGCATGTGCGGATCGTCAAACGCGTGTATGTACGCGAAATTTAGTGTAAATAGGACTTTCAAATAGATGTCAAGGCTTAGTAGGGGAATTTCTGAGATGTCAAGACTTGCTGAGGGAATTTCTGAGATGTCAAGGCTTAGTAGGGGAATTTCTGAGATGTCAAGACTTGCTGAGGGAATTGCTGAGATGTCAAGGCTTGCTTGGGGAATTGCTGAGATGTCAAGGCTTACTAGGGGAATTGCTGCGATGTCAAAGCTTACTATAGGGGAATTGCTGAGATGTCAAGTCTTGCTGAGGCCGAGGGAATTGCTGAGATGTCAGGGCTTGCTGGGGGAATTGCTGAGATGTCAAGACTTGCTGAGGGAATTTCTGAGATGTCAAAACATGCTGAGGGAATTTCTGAGATGTCAAGACATGCTGAGGGAATTTCTGAGATGTCAAGACTTGCTGAGGGAATTTCTGAGATGTCAAAACATGCTGAGGGAATTTCTGAGATGTCAAGACATGCTGAGGGAATTTCTGAGATGTCAAGTCTTGCTGAGGCCGAGGGAATTGCTGAGATGTCAGGGCTTGCTGGGGGAATTGCTGAGATGTCAAGACTTGCTGAGGGAATTGCTGAGATGTCAAAACATGCTGAGGGAATTTCTGAGATGTCAAGACATGCTGAGGGAATTTCTGAGATGTCAAGACTTGCTGAGGGAATTTCTGAGATGTCAAAACATGCTGAGGGAATTGCTGAGATGTCAAGACTTGCTGAGGGAATTGCTGAGCTGTCAGGGTTGCTGTGGGAATTGCTGGGATATCAAGGCTTGCTGGGGGAATTGCTGAGATGTCAATAATTGCTGAGGGAATTGCTGAGATGTCAGGGCTTGCTGTGGGAATTGCTGGGATATCAAGGCTTGCTGGGGAATTGCTGAGATCTCAAGACTTGCTGAGGGAATTGCTGAGATGTCAGGGCTTGCTGTGGGAATTGCTGGGATATCAAGGCTTGCTGGGGAATTGCTGAGATATCAAGGCTTAGGTGGGATCGCTGAGATGTCAAGGCTATAGGTCAGAAGCTATATAATACATGTACAGTTTAGTTTATTAAAAAAAAGTTTATTCCATTCTTTGTTGGCTGCTTGTTGCTGCTTGCTATGCTAATAATGGAGCGTACCCTTTTAAATTGCATATACCTGTAACTGCAGTACATACTTGTTCAATTTATAAATTCTTAAAAATATAATGTCACGGAACTAGCTAAATGATGTTGTCACTCTGTAGTAACTGGCCAAAGTTGTGTGCCGTGCAAAATACATGTAAATATAGAAGCAGTAGAGAGTGAGGAAAGGTGAAGATGGTTAGAATTTCGTTGTTTTTGGGAAATGTAGTAAACGTTCAAAAGCTAACGAAAAGCTAACATTAGCTTAACGACCAAACTAACGGAAAGACTAACGTTAAAGTCTAACGTAAACCTAATAACGAAAATTTGTTAGCTATGTAACGTTTTTCTAACGTTATTTTAACGATAGACCTTGGACTAGGGAACAGCCTTCAAATGCTGGTTGACGAAATGTCTATGAACCGGCACTCCAGCTCATGATCTCATGCATTCGTAGACCACGTCTCATCGTCTCAAGTCACAATTATCCTGTAAAATTGTCTTCTCAATAAAATATATGTAGCCTCATTTTGTTATTCCGTCAGCAATTTGTGTGGCATGTGTGAGCTAGGTATTCACTTTTCGAAGATCTATCTGACAAATTTCACCGCTAGTATGCGATGTGCATGTATATATACGTACCAATGCTGCTGTGAGGAATGTCCTAGAAGTTCGAGCGCGAGTGCCTTAATTCGTCTACTGTCGATAATTGGCTTCACAAGTATACCGTACCAATTCCTTCACACCTTGGAAGTTGCGTCGGTTCTTCTGTTCTTATGTCAGCCTTCCGGAGGACCGGAGCGCTCGACTGTGTCTTCCATGCACAGCCCGGCCTCCATGGACCTCACAAACTCTGCACTTGGGCTGTCCGGATAAAACGGTGGAGTTTTTTCTCTTAATGTTTTCTTAATTTAGACGTAAGTCTCGAGCTCGATCTCCGCTCTTCAAAATGGCTTTCAAATGCTGTTAATTATCGATTGTTCATCCAAAATGCAAAAAATAATGATGGTCCGAACGTCAAAACGAATAAACGAAGCTGACGCGGACATCTTCGCTAAAGTCGATTAAAGTTAATTATTCAATGCCCTGCAGCTGCACATGAGAGCGGATAGCATGTAAAAATTGTCATTTTCATTAACTACAGTTTATATTAATAAAATCCCAGTAGTGTCTTCAGTAAAATTTGCTAAAAATCACAAAAATCGCAAAAGGAAACTTACCTTGGTTTTCACCTTGGAAACTTACTAAGCTTTAGGTTAACATACTCAAGGACCACTAGAAGAATCTTCTAGTGGTCCTTGAACATCTTCTTCTAGTGGTCCTTGAACATTACTCTCTAGGTTGTTGCAAACCGTCAGAAGTTTCTTTTGTTTAAATTAAACAAAATTTTTGTAATACGTATGGCAAGTTTCATTTAGATTAAAAAAGATTAAAAACCTTGTTCTTGCAGATCGAAGTCAGTGGTCAATGGTCAACTTGTTTTAAAACAATATAAGTAATTTGCTTTTAATCTTTTAAAAATCACGCAACGAAGGGGTTTTCGTAGAAATTGTTTAAACGGCCCACCTTGTCACGTTTTGTCGGATTAAGCTCCAAAATTAAGACCTACTTAGAATCATTCATTATTCGCAAATACAAAAGTACAGCGTAAAGAAATTTAGCTCTGAAATAAAAAACAGGTGTGTTCTACCCAGGAACTAGAAAGACGTGCTACTCAAACGTCAAAAGAAAGTACATTGATAGAAAACTATTAGTATTAGGACCAAAGTAGTAGAAAATTGGGGATTAGGCCTGTATAGGTCTAATTAAATAATGTTGGTAATATTTTTGCACAAGTTTAGAATGCTTTGAACTAGCAGCTCACACTAGTACATATTATTGTAATATTGTTATTGTTAAACTGATTAGATAGGGGGGCCTATTAATATTTTTTATTTAATATTATTTATTGAATATTTTCATTATATTTGGGCCTACTATAATTAATATTACTTATATATTATTAAACCACACATTGCAGATCATGCTTTTTATATACTGCTTTGTATGTACACAGGTTTTTTATATTTTTAATTTCTATATATATTTATTTTTATTTAGTTTTTATAGCCTATAGGTTTAGGGCATAGAAATAGTGCATAAATCACCTCTCAAAAATTTTATGATCTTCCAGTTTGTTTTGCAATATTATTCTCAAGTTTGAAACTGTACATCAATGTAGTAAAAATCAGAAACAATATCTACGGCCAAAAGAGATGGGAAATAGCATTATTAAAGACATTCTAATTTCACTGGCTATCTTCTAGACTAGGCCTACCCAATTGAGCTTGGGGCCAGGATGGAATTCTCGCACAAAAATTGCAATGCATTTAGTGTTCGAGAAAAAAATTGCAAAAATTGTGCAATGCAAAAAAATTGTGCACCTGTACAGGCTGCAAAAAAATGCAACAAAAATTGTGAATTTTTTTTGCGACTGCACAGTTTAAATTATTGGCTTTACTGTATTAAATACTACAAAAACATAACATTTTATAGTTCATTATTTACAAACTGTTTAAATTTAAAATTTTCTATTTAAGAAAACAAAGATAATTAGTCTAATATTTATTGTAACAAGTCATCAAAAAATGAGAGTATGAGACTATCGCAAAACATTATTTTGACAATTGGTAATGCTAAAAATTGTGCCACTAAATTTTGTTTAAGATTGTAAAAATTACGTTTGGTTCAGTATAGAATTGCGCGCCAAAATAAAGTTGCAATTTTACGTTTTATATACCAAATGCAAGAATTCCATGCTGGCTTGGGGGTGCTAGACAGGCACATGACCAAGATGGGCATACATACCAGCAATGGTTTCTTAATAAACTGATAATGATATATTTGACACATATATACTATAGCCTTATAGGAATAAATTGGCACAAACACTAAAAAGATTAAAATTTTTATATTATGATTAATTTGTTTCAAATCTATTATATATATCAATAGGCCCCCTATTTATAAATATGATTGTTTAAAACAAAATAATGCATGACCATGATAATAAAACAATAGCTATTAAGTTGCTAATTATTGTTAGAGAGAAAGCAGATATAATAGAGTTAATATTGTGGCTATAGCCATCTTGGTATATGGCCATCTTGGTCTTACACTGCTAGACAAACTATGGAAGTTGACAAGTCCAAATTTATGCGTTGTGCTATATTGGGTGTCACATTATTATCCTCTGTAGCCATATCCTCTGTTTTCCGCACCCAACTGTTACTTGTTACTGGTCTGCCTCTATTTCGCATCCCTTTTGGCCATAGATATTGTTTTTTTGATGTTTCACTACATTGATGCACCATTTCAAACTTGAGAATAATATCGCAAAACAAACTGGAAGATTGCCAATTTTATATACATTGTAAAAGTTGGTAGTAAGTTAAGGGTAGAAAAATAAAAATTTTCTGCAAGTTGGCAGGGTTGGCAGTAATTTGGGCAGTTTGAAAACTTTGAATTTCTATTGGTGTTGAGTTTGTACAAATAAATCCAGAAAATTTGTGCAAATGAATCACAACAAAATTTCTCTTGCTTTACTCTGACTGCTGGGGTCTCAAGTCTGGGGGGAGGGCAGGTATTGTTGTAGTTGAGTGGTCATTAATGACACAGTTGTTCAGATGATAGGCACTAGAGTTTCTGACTCTGTAAATTAATGCATTAATTTGTTGAGATGATTACTATCAATAGGGTAGAGCTGCCACTACTGTAATTTTTATATTATAGAACAAATCAGTCTCAGAGCTTCTTTGAGATAAGAGTTAGCTTTTTTGGTTGGTTGTTTCTATTGGCAACACATACATATATAAGTTGCTATTAGCTGAGAGCAGTTATGTGACTACTATTCTACCCAATTGTGACTTACATGTGTGTGTTGCGAATAGAAATGGCTGGGTGAATCCCTAGGTTAGCCCAAGCATGATTGGGTTAAAACCAAAAGTGGGGATTAAAAAGTCCAAGCGCTAAAATGAGAAAATACCACCACTTGGGCCAGCATCCTAGGGCCAACAAGGGAAGTGATGTCACGCAGAGGTTCCAAGTTAGACATGCAAAAAAATTAAAAAATATGCAAGCAAATAATAGAATTAATTTGAATTATTATAAAGTGGCAACCCCTCTGCCACATATGCATACTAGTTTCTCTAGACTCTAGTGACAATATTTTTGTGGTAAAAATTTAGTGCTAAAAAAATAGAAGCTTATATTTATAGTACTATAATATAATATACCTAGACTCTAAATGGTATACACCATAGTCAGGCCATACTCCATAGTTTAGATTTATCATTCACTTATTCACTTATGCAGTACTAAACTGCACTGTAGCCTATACCCTGTAGGCTATACTCCCTACATACTGTACTGTATGTCTGGCAAACTAACTTGTATATATACACTTGTATATATATATATATATATATATATATATATATATATAGGTGTACATTCTTTGAGTCATTATATACTTCACTTAAAGATAGACCTGCACCTGACTATGTATTGAATCTTGCACATGAATAGGATGAAAATGGTCATGAAGACTATTCCATCAACTAGTGTCCCCTTTCTGCAGCTGAAGAGCGAAAGCCATTGCTCTTTACACGATGGAAACTTGGTCATGTAACTCCTGGAGAAGTTAATGATTGTTGTGGTATGCATTGGATATTAGAAGAAAATTTACCAGCAATCTTAAGTGCAGCCCTGGGTTTTTTTGTGCGAATGGGTGCGAATAGCATCCTGGTCTTAAAAATCGCACCCTGAAATTTGACTCAGGGTGCGAAAAGTGCACCCAAATTTTTGCAAGGATGTGATGCGGGTTTTACAATTTAGTGTTTTACTGTTATGGACATCTTAAGTCCGTAACTTTATATTCTTAGAATTAGCCAGTAATTTGAAACACACTATTAGTGTTAGACCAGTTTTGGTTTGCAGCAGTGCAGCACATCCTGGTCTTAAAAATTGCACCCTGAAATCTAGCACAGGGTGCGAAATTGCACCCAAGTTATGGACGAAAAAAACCCAGGTGCAGCCTGGGGGATCAGGTAATGGTGCAGCTGCAGCACATTCAAGGGAACTAAAAGCACCACCATCCCAATGTTCAGCAAGCTCACACAGAGAGGGACTGTTAATGGCAGTGCAAAATCCAGAGGTTGTTGCTTTTAACAGAGATCTATATATGCAGAATGCAAAAAAATTGAAATTCATGGTACAGATGCAACGACATTATTCTTCTCGAGTAATGTCAGCTGAGAAGCTGTTTTTGAAATAAAGAAGAAACTAGAAGTCTTGAGACAGAATTTGTACAATGGCGCATTGCTCATGCTGAATCTATTGCTATAGAATCTTGCTTATCAACTGATGCTGGTACTGAAGCGCGGATCCAACCACAACACAGCCATTCATTTGGACTCAGATTCAGAGACTGAGACTGATGGCCGAAGAAATGAGAGTCCTCCAAGAAAAAGATATATTTTTAGTCTATCAAAAGGGATTTTGATGAAATTCAGTCTCATGAAGAGATTTTGATGAAGTTCAGTTTTATGGAGAGATTTTGATAGAGTTCATTTTTACAGAGAGGATTTCAATGGATTTGGCACATTAAATGAGTCAGAGAAGAGAAAGTATAGAGAAGAGGGAACAAAAAAGGAGAGAGAAGAGAAGAGGAGAGTGGAGATGAGAGGGGAGTTATGAGATAGCAGAGAGGAGACAGGAGAGATGAGAGAAGAAAGGAGGGATAAGAGCATACAGCTGAAAAGAGAGGAGAGAGATGAAAGATCAGAGATGATAGAGTTAAGAGAAGAAAGTACTGAGGAGAAAGAAAGAGGGTAAAGATAAGAGTGCAGAGAGGACAGATGAAAGATGCGATGAGAAAAGATATGATTGAGAAAATAAGAGAGAGAAGAGATAAGAGATTAGAGAAGAGAAGAGACAAAGGGGAGAAGATAGAATCGAGATGGTAGAAAGGAAGCAAGAAAGATGGGAGATAAAAAAGGATAGGGTATAGGAGATATGATAAACGAGAGCAGAGAGGAGAGAGAAAAGAGAAGAGAGAGGGTATAGGAGAGACAATAGATAAGTGAGTAGAGATGAGATATGAGAGAGGAGAGAAGAGGGGAGAAATAAGAGAGAAGAGAGGAGACAGGAGGCAGGAGAGGGTACAGATGAAACACGAGGGAGAAGAGATAAATGAAGAGGGAGAGTAATAATAGAGAGAGTAATGGCAAGAATGCAGAGAGGAGACATGAGAGTCTGAGTCTGGACAACGGAAGTCAGTTTTTGCAAACAGGGAAAACAAAATATGGTATTTGAAAGGCTTTACAGAGGATTTTAAGACAATTTAGAATATGGGATTCAAGACTACTTAGTTCTCTCGATTGCGACTTAGTTCCTCTCGATTGCACTTAGTTCCTCTCGATTGCGACTTAGTTCTTCCTGATTGCAACTTAGTTTCTCCCGATTGCAACTTAGTTCCTCCCGATTGCGACTTAGTTGCTCTTGATTGCAACTTAGTTCCTCTCAATTGCAACTTAGTTCCTCCCGATTGCGACTTGTTCCTCCTGATTGCAACTTAGTTTCTCCCAATTGCGACTTAGTTCCTCCCGATTGCGACTTAGTTCCTCCCAATTGCGACTTAATTTTCACTTTGTATATGACTTTTCTTTTTTTTTTCCCTTTTCTTTTCTTTTTCTTTCTTTCTCCTCTTTCCCCTCTCTCTTCTCCCTCCTTTCTTTTCCCTTTCTCTTCCTCTCCTTTCTTTCTTCTCCCAATTCTTTGGTTTTTGCGTTTTCGATTTTGCGACTTACCTTGGCCAGCGGCCATTTCACCTGTCTGGTTCGGACAGGTCGGACAGGTGTTGGGCATGTATGGGCATACATGTTGCCTTCCAAACTATGGAAGTCAAGAAAGGGTCCTGTATCCCAGAATTTTCTAGTGTGCATTAGGCCTAATATGGTAGCTTGTTTATATTATGCTAAAATGGCAACATAGGCCATGTGGTTTATACTTACGACTTAGTAATATAGAAAGCACTTTTCCAAAAATACATGGTAACAATATATTCCATAAGTGAATATGGTTTATGGTCAATAGCAATCATCAATGCTATGTTAGTAATCAATTCCTTAGCTCTTGGATCTAAGTGCTATTAGTCATTGGCATTGGCAGTTGTTGATGGTCAATAGAGATATAGCTACATTGCTTTGGCTGATAGTGGTAGAAAATAGTGAAATCAATGTAGTTTGCAACAAACAAAGTGTAAACAAAGCTAAACTTAGAGGAAACCTTTTAGCTTAAGGCAGCATTGTCATTGCATTGCTATCATTTTCTTTCTTAGCATTTTAGCTGCTTTTCTTCCATTGCTTGACTTTCAATATCACCATACTCTGCTTCATGTTTTGTCTTCAAGTGAGATTAGACTGTATACCACTATTGGTAGCATTAGCATTCTTTGTGTCTAATGAACAATTGTATGGCATATATTGCACTTTGCCAAATATGGATTATTAGTATCTAGCAATGGGAAATAAATCCATAGTAAGCTTTTAGCTTTTAGGGACTTGATTTATTTTATAGCTTTGGTTTTGGAACTTTTAGTATTGTTAAAGGCATTGAAGCTAATGTAGTAGGGGCAAGAATAGCATTGCTAGCTCTATTTGAACTCATTGCAAGTGAAATTGAATTTGCATTAGTAGTTGCAATTACTGACAATAAATGAATTTTGACTTGTCATAATCAGAGAAAAAAACTATTTGAAATAAGTTGAAGTTGAATTTATACAAACTTATTTAATAGTTTATTTGTTTAATACTTAGTTATTTTAACTTAAATCTATACTATAGAAATATAAATACTAAATAGCATAAATCACTTAATTAACATATATCAATATACATTTATAATTTTTGACAATTGAATCTGGTATTAATGCATAGTTTTGATAGGCCCTAAAGTTATGCCCAAAGATGCACCCAAATACTAATAAACCAATTAAGCTTGTAATTTGTAAACACCTAGTTTTTTTAATTTGAACTTTGCATAAAAAACTTGCAAAATGAACAAAGAAAAGTATAGGCATAGGCTCCTAGCTTAATTTTATCTGCTTTATATTCTAAACATACCAGTTATCATTTGTACCTAAGAAAATGTATTATGAATTTGTCTTTTTTTTGACACATTAAAAATGAAAATGAAAATTCTAAATGATCAAAATGAAAATCTATAATGTCAGAATAAACTTCAAAATTTCTTTAGGGAAATGAAAATTTGACTTAACATTTAAAATTAAAATTTGAATAATCTATGGCTAGATGCAGTAATGCAAGTGTAAGGAAAAGTAAAAATAATAAAAGGTTAAAATGTTATTGTATTGAGCTTTTTGAATCTAAAGAAAGTGTCATAAAAGCATTACAATAAATAAACAAATTAAGTTTTTCATAAGCAAAGACAGTTGTAACTAGTGATAGACCAACTGTGGATTTTAGCAAGTTTTCAAATCCAAATATGTTTCAAATTTAAGCAAAAAGTAAAAGGTAAATGGCAAAAGTAACTATGACACTTTTAAGTAACAAGGGGTTTGATTTGTAAATTCAGTTCTATCGTAAGTTGTTACATGACATTATAACTTTTTGAATAAAAAGAAAAGATTACAAGTTTTTAAACCTTCTTTATATTAAAAAAATGTTTTGAAAAAAAGTTGATAAAAAACTTTTGCTTTTGGCTTTTTTATTTTACCAGTTTTACCAAAAGTTTCACAAAACTATAGCAGTGTTGCAAATATCAACTTCAAAAAACTAAGTATGTGAAATTGTGAATGCAGCTAACATCTATGGCATATTTGTCATTAGACATGGCCCAAAAATAAAAAAAACACTAAATAGCAAAAATAAAAGCAAACTAAGCTAACAATTTTATTTTTGTAATCAAACCAAAAGAAAAAACTCACATATGTTATAGATTGCCGTAAATGTAAGACTGTCTGTTTTCTGTTTGCTTACTCTATGCAGATCTAGCTAGGACAGTACAAAAACTTGACTTTCTGGCAGACAATGTGTTTAGATATCTTTATCTAGCTTCTGTGCTCATGTTTAGGGAGGGGATAGAGATATTTGTTTAGCTGCTGACATTTTATAGAGGTTTGTTCATACCGCCATCAAAGGACCCATTTTGGTGTAAATTTATTACATGATTAAATGAAGCTGAACAAAACTGTTCAATCCTAATTTTAAATTGTCAACAAGTGGCTATCCTAATTGGGAAGAATCCGCAATGAACTTGGTAGCTTTGTAATTTATCTTTATAAGTTTTTAACTTGTTTGATATAATACAAAAAATTATAATATTTTTATAACTGTAACTGTAAGTAAAAAATTTCTTCATTACTATAATCATAATAAAAATATGGCTTTAAAAGTGCCATTCCTATCATTAGCCATAACCATAACTGTCATGATGACAGAACACTAATTTAAAAAGTCTTTAATTTTGCAACTGACCCATAATTTATATTAGCTTAGTTGATTAGCAGTTATGAATATATATTTGCCTAGTTATAACAAAATAGTAGTCCATTAACGAAATAGTAGTATAAGTTAAGTAGAAAAATGAAAATAACTTGGCAAGCTATAATAGAATAATTGTGATCACATACGCCTGGCATATAAAAAGTTCAATAAATTCAATATACAACTTGTAAGTAAAGGTCTATGTACTTATTTTTTGTAGTTCTGGTCATTTATTCTTTCTATTTGCTAACATTGATTAATATCCTTTTTTACTTTTTTACTCGTTGAAAAGAAGTTTAAATTGCACTAAATTGTTGTTGACGCATGCTTGCCTACTAAGAGTAGGATAATTAGTCTATAAACTCTATTATGCCTACACTTCAGAAACGCGATCAGTAAATGCCCGATCTAACAAGCGGCAGTGCCAGTAACAGTCAGGACAGCATCGTCAGCTTTGCTAGCAGCAGCTGTCTCGGCTGTCTGGCTGTTGGCATCGCCGTTGGTTGGCTACTGCGCAGCTCTTCAGCTGGCCGCGGCTTTGGCAGCCTCCTGACGCGGCTGGCCACCGGCACCCGGGTGAAAATGGTGCTGGTGCTGCGCGCCGATGTTGGCATGTCGCGCGGTAAAGCTGCATCGCAGGTTCGTGCGGAGCTCCTCCCTTCATATTGCGTCACTTCCCTATTGTCACATTCTTTTTTCCTACCCCCCCACTATCTAATTACCTTTAGCAATTCCCCATCAGAACATCCCCTTAGCAATCCCCCTTCGTCGAATTTCCTTTAGCAATTCCCTAGTTTCATCACCCCATGTCCTCTAGCAATTCCCTAGCTTCATCACCCCATGTCCTCTAGCAATTCCCTAGCTTCATCACCCCATTTCCTTTAGCAATTCCCTAGTTTCATCACCCCATTTCCTTTAGCAATTCCCCATCAGCACATTCCCTTTAGCAAGTACCCACCATCACATTCCCTTTAGCAATTCCCCAGTCTCCATCAGCACATTCCCTTTAGCAATTCCGCAGTCTCCATCATCACATCCCCTTAGCGATTCCCCAGTCTCCATCATCATATCCCCTTAGCAATTCCCCAGTCTCCATCATCACATCGCCTTAGCAATTCCCCAGTCTCCATCATCACATCCCCTTAGCAATTCCCCAGTCTCCATCATCACATCCCCTTAGCAATTCCCCAGTCTCCATCATCACATCCCCTTAGCAATTCCCGTAACGTAAACCCGCAGGCCGCCCACGCCGCGGTCTCCAGCTACCGGGCCGCCGGCCGCTATCCCGAGCTCCGATCGGCCCTACGCCAATGGGAGCTGCTTGGCCAGCCGAAAATTTCGTTGCGCGTCGATTCAGCCGACGAATTGCGTCAACTAGAGGCGGAGGCTAGGCGGCTGGGCCTGCCGGTGGCTCCGGTAGCCGACGCTGGGCACACAGAAGTGGCGCCTGGCACCGCAACGGCCCTGGGCATTGGGCCGGCCCCCGAGCCCGATATTGACCGGGTGACCGGGCATCTGAGGCTGTTTTAGACTGCTGAGGGACAAATCCCCCACCCCATCCCAGCCACTGAATAGGAATATTAGTTAATTAGTTGAAGAGGTTTACAGCTGACATTAATCTGTCCGCTTAATGACGAGGCATTTTAATTGCTCAATCCTTGTATTTAAAAAATAGTTTTCAACAATACGCCTTATACTACTTACCAAGTAGTTACAATAAATTCAGAGTTGCTAAGGTTTTCCTAGTACTACTGTATAGAGATTAGCTTTTTAATTCCCCATCATCGCCCTCCGATTATTAATTCCCCATCATCGCCCACCGATTATTAATTCCCCATCATCGCCCACCGATTATTAATTCCCCATCATCGCCTTCCGATTATTAATTCCCCATCATTGCCTTCCGATTATTAATTCCCCATCATCGCCCTCCGATTATTAATTCCCCATTATTGCCTTCCGATTATTAATTCCCCATCATCGCCTTCCGATTATTAATTCCCCATCATTACCTTCCGATTATTAATTCCCCATCATTGCCTTCCGATTATTAATTCCCCATCATCGCCCTCCGATTATTAATTCCCCATCATCGCCTTCCGATTATTAATTCCCCAGCATTGCCTTCCGATTATTAATTCCCCATCATCGCCCTCCGATTATTAATTCCCCATCATTGCCTTCCGATTATTAATTCCCCATCATTGCCTTTCGATTATTAATTCCCCATCATCGCCCTCCGATTATTAATTCCCCACCATCGCCTTCCGATTATTAATTCCCCATCATTGCCTTCCGATTATTAATTCCCCATCATTGCCTTCCGATTATTAATTCCCCATCATCGCCCTCCGATTATTAATTCCCCATCATCGCCCTCCGATTATTAATTCCCCATCATCGCCCTCCGATTATTAATTCCCCATCATCGCCCTCCGATTATTAATTCCCCATCATTGCCTTTCGATTATTAATTCACCATCATCGCCCTCCGATTATTAATTCCCCATCATCGCCTTCCGATTATTAATTCCCCATCATTGCCTTCCGATTATTAATTCCCCATCATTGCCTTCCGATTATTAATTCCCCATCATCGCCCTCCGATTATTAATTCCCCATCATCGCCCTCCGATTATTAATTCCCCATCATTGCCTTCCAATTATTAATTCCCCATCATTGCCTTCCGATTATTAATTCCCCATCATCGCCCTCCGATTATTAATTCCCCATCATCGCCCTCCGATTATTAATTCCCCATCATCGCCCTCCGATTATTAATTCCCCATCATCGCCCTCCGATTATTAATTCCCCATCATCGCCTTCCGATTTATTATTCCCCATCATCGCCCTCCGATTATTAATTCCCCATCATCGCCCTCCGATTATTAATTCCCCATCATCGCCCTCCGATTTATTATTCCCCATCATCGCCCTCCGATTATTAATTCCCCATCATCGCCTTCCGATTTATTATTCCCCATCATCGCCCTCCTCTCTACAAGTAACAGATGGGTTTGT
Organism: Macrostomum lignano; assembly: GCA_002269645.1. Taxonomy (NCBI): domain Eukaryota; kingdom Metazoa; phylum Platyhelminthes; family Macrostomidae; genus Macrostomum; species Macrostomum lignano. The sequence goes on from NIVC01000239.1 coordinate 160,061, forward strand.
GTTTTGATTATTATTAATTGACCATATAAATGTAATAATGAATAGTTTTTAAATATATTGGCTTTTTCACAACATGTAGACCTTAAGCTTCCCGTTTCTTACAAATTGCGGTAAGCAGACCCGACTACTTGGCCTTATCTGGCCTTATCTATCACACGCGCGACCACACGCTCACGCAGTCAGGCTTTGGTTCAGCCTTGGCCCTATTCCCTATCGCATACCCTATACGGCTATTATAGGTTTCACAGAGTTCTGTGATTAGCCGCATAGCTTCCTGTGTTTTTCTCCATCCCTTATTTTCTTGCCTGTTAGGGACTATATAATCAGCCGATGACCTCTATTTGCTACCCTCTTCTCCTAGTCCTCAGCAGCACTGCTTGTTTGCTTGATTGCTTTGGAGAACGGCTACTTTAAACTTTGTTTGATATCGATAGAGTTTTCTTCTCTGCCAAATTTAGTATTGCAGTTTAGCTCATATTCCTGCTGACGTCATAGCGCTCCGGGCTGTTTCTTTCATCTTGCGCAGTGTGCTTTTTTACTTCTGCTGTTGTTCGCTTGGCAACAACTTGTGGTGTCCCTCAAAACTGCTTAATCGCTTCTTCACAATTCACCTTCATCCCATCATATGTAGGCACGGTCTGTCTGTCTGTCTGTCATATCTGTGTTTGTCTGTCTGTCTGTCTGTCTGTCTGTCTGTCTGTCTGTCTGTCTTGTCTGTCTGTCTGTCTGTCTGTCTGTCTGTCTGTCTGTCTGTCTGTCTGTCTGTCTGTCATATCTATGTTTGTCTGTCTGTCTGACTGTCTGTCTGTCTGTCTGTCTGTCTGTCTGTCATATCTGTGTCTGTCTGTCTGTCTGTCTGTCTTTCTGTCTGTCTGTCTGTCATATCTATGTTTGTCTGTCTGTCTGTCTGTCTGTCTGTCTGTCTGTCTGTCTGTCTGTCTGTCTGTCATATCTATGTTTGTCTGTCTGTCTGACTGTCTGTCATATCTGTGTCTGTCTGTCTGTCTGTCTGTCTTTCTGCCTGCCTGTCTGCCTGTCTGTCTGTCTTTCTGTCTGTCTGTCTGTCTGTCTTTCTGTCTGTCTGTCTGTCTGTCTGTCTGTCTGTCTGTCTGTCTTTCTGTCTGTCTGTCTGTCTTTCTGTCTGTCTGTCTGTCATATCTGTGTCTGTCTGTATGTCTGTCATATCTGTGTCTGTCTGTATCCATGTCTTCTTCATCTCAGTCAATATCCATCTTTTATGTTTTTCTCGTGTAGAGCTTAAGCTGCCTCGCAAAATCACTTTAGTTCCTGAATACCGTTTTAAGAAGTACTCGGATTCTTCATGCCATATTGAGTGTATCATGTCCGCCACTTTCAAATAATGTAGTTCCCGTCGAGCAAATACACAGATCTATTTGTATAACTTGCATTTAGTTTAAATGCGATTTTTTTATCAGCAACTTTCCTAGTTTTTTATTTAACAGGCGTCTCAAATTTATCTGTAGAACTTTGCTTTAAAAAGAGCGTAATATTAATTTTTACAGGCACTTATGTTGAGGTTGCTTTATCAGTTCATTTATTTGTGTTATGGCTATCTAAAATATGTACTCAGGCGGTTTCAAAATAATTTATTGCCTCGGTGTGCCTGCCCTGATGAATTGATTTTTGTCTGCTTTGCCTTTGGCATGGCTGGTTAAGCTGTATTATTATACACGAGAGCCCAGCTGAGCCAGAAATATTGTTTGTTTCTCCATCCCCTGCGAATTGATTGCGGCCTGGCGTCCAGCGTTTGTTCGCCGATGAGGCAAGCCAAGCAGAGAAGGGCGCTGGAGAGAGAGCAGGATGCAGATGATGGTCCCAGAATCCCTGAGCAATAAAAATGGTGCGCGTATAGAATCGGAAATAATGCTTATAAAGAAGTCTAGTAATCTATTCAGCTATAGCTCTAGCGATCATCAAATGAACGAGTTTTTGTCAGCTCAGTGCGAACTCTTACGCTTTATTAAAGTGCACTTGTTAAACTGATTGAATTTGCGTGGCGCACCAAAAAGGAATGACGCAAACGAATGACTGTTCTAAAAGGATCCCAGGAAGTTTTTCAATGATTCGCCATTCAGGGCCATCCTGCAGCCTCGTCTCTTGGTTTGGGCGAGAATTTCTGTAATTAACAAAAATTAGCGTGTCGCCTAAAGGAAAAATAGGGATTAATGTACCAGAGGGCGACGATACTATATAATTCAATGCGGATGACTTCTCCTATGCTTGACGCTCCTGCTCATTTTCATCTCGAGATTGATTATTTATTTATGCGAGCCGATGCGATGCACAGAAGCACGAGAGTGGCTGGCTGTCTCTTGCGCGTTGCATTCTACAGATTCTGCTTTGTTGAGAGCAAATATAATTTTCATCAAGCAAATACGGCTATGTCAAACGCTTGCTTATTTAGAATTAGCTCTCATCTTTGATCAGAAAGCTAGATACTGTTTGAATTTTGAAGAAAGTCCAGCTGTCAAATTTCTCATCTCGGCTGGTTTTGGGTCAAGCGTGACGCGACGAGCTGCCACCGCCGTCCGTTCGTTTCCTTCCTGACTCGCCTGAATGCGGCGGCTTTGCAGTCGGCGGCGGGGGCACAATGATGACCGGCTTGCGGGCATGGTGCAGCACGTAGTCGCTGACTGAGCCGACAAAGGTGCGCTTAATTGCGCCCATGCCCCTCGTGCCCATCACGATGAAGTCCACTTTTTCTTCTTTAGCTATCTTGACAATGGCCTGGCCGGGTCCGTGAGCGATTCGTTCCAGAAATTTGATTCGCCCGATGCCGAGGCTGTCGCAGAGGGCTCGCACGTCTGTTGCCAGCTGTCTGGCCTCGCACAGTGTCTGGTCAATAGACCTGGCGTAGACCTCAGCGGCTAGGGTTCCCATTGTGCCGAAACCCACTGCCACTTCTGGCGGATCGGTCACGTTGACGAAGATCACCAGGTCCCTGTCTTGGCGCAGGTGCTCGGCGTAGAATATGACGGCTCGTTCGCTGTGCTCGCTGCGATCCACGCCAATCAGGACGCGCCTGTGCTCTGCCTCGGCTGCCGCGCCAGAGTTGCTGACTGGAAATGGGCCGATTGTTATACTTCAATAGATGGATCGTTTCAAAACATTTTGCGTCTGGAGTCTACAATCTCAAGATTCTGAAAGTCCACCAACATCCGATCCTCTTGATGCATGCTATTTCTTACCTGATGCCGCAGAGTATCCGTGTCTGCAATCTGGCTGGCTTGTCTCCAACTTCTTTGACTTCCTGTGACCAGAGGCAGACATTTTCACCTTGGGGTGAGAAAAGGGCGTTGCTTAGAATGTCTGCCCGGGGTTTTCTTTCCTTTAAGAAGAGACTCTTCCACTGTGAGGGATTTGATTAGCGGATAGGTCTTGCAGCTTTCAGAGCGGCATATTTTCAAAGCCTAATGGAACATTTCAAGCTTCTCAATAACTGCGGTACGGCTGAACTTGCAAATGTGGTCTTTATTTATACTCAGACATGCTCCGGCATGCAAATCGAGAGGCTGTTCCTTTCTAGTCGACGGGCGAGCCATGAATTATTCCTTGTTATATCCATGTCTGGTCATGTTAGACAGGCAAACCTTTAGCTCTATGTAATGACACACTACAGTCCAAAGGCTTCAGAAGACTGCCGCGTGTTCTCAGTCTCTTTGCAGCTGAGCAGCTCGATCGATAATTTTTCTGAACAGGCTTTTGCCTTGTACTGCAATTAGGCCCCAGAGAAAGTACATTTTGTAGAAACCTTCTTTCAGCGCCTATAATTCTAAATTGAAATGGAAATATGCGTTCAAATTACCTTTTTGCAAATTTGGACTGCTTTTAAAAGCAACTATACTTTGCTTCTTTTTTTGATTCGATTCCCAGGCTATGAGAGATGGGATACTCTCTTGGTTCGTGTCCGGTTTCTCTTGCTGCTCTCCAGCCGAACTGCTGCTGTATGTTCTTTCGGTCCTCTCTCTTTTTTTATCGAATCGGATCGCAGTGTCCCCCGCCTGCTCTCCTCTCTCCTCTTGGATTGCTCCTTCTCTTTCTCAGCCTCAGCTGGCACCGTCACAGCTGATTTGCCCATACAGACTCAAGAATTGCTTACGTACTGATTCTAGAGTGGCCCATTGGCCAAAAAAGTTGAGCGTCCATCCCCTTCCCTGTTCACTTAACGGCTAATTCGATGGGGGACCTTGGCAGGCTTGCTCAATCAATGCTGGCATTGCCAAGGCCCGGTCTGCTCAAGCAATTGCCTTTCTTTTGTGTTCCCAATGCTCTTATCTAACCCACTCTGGCGCGCTGGTTTTGCTGCAGCGTTTCCCTATCGCTAAGATCTTATCTTTATAATAAACTAGGTCTGGCTGTCACGCAATTTTCTACCTATTTAGGCATATATAGCATTTCCTGGAGTCTATTTGAGTTCTCTTGCCCTCCCCAGACCATGTGGTAGCTAGTGTGGATGGCATCCCACCTACAGACTGTGCGGTAGTGTGGATGGCACCCCACCTACAGACTGTGCGGTAGTGTGGATGGCACCCCACCTACAGACTGTGCGGTTGTGTGGATGGCACCCCACCTACAGACTGTGTGGTTGTGTGGATGGCACCCCACCTACAGACTGTGCGGTTGTGTGGATGGCACCCCACCTACAGACTGTGCGGTTGTGTGGATGGCACCCCACCTACAGACTGTGCGGTTGTGTGGATGGCGCCCCACCTACAGACTGTGTGGTAGAGTGGATGGCGCCCCACCTACAGACTGTGCGGTAGTGTGGATGGCACCCCACCTACAGACTGTGCGGTTGTGTGGATGGCACCCCACCTACAGACTGTGTGGTAGTGTGGATGGCACCCCACCTACAGACTGTGCGGTAGTGTGGATGGCATCCCATTAGGCCATTAAATTTTTGCTACAAATAATTCCTGATTCTGAACCCAAAAAAGTAAAATCCCGTAACTGTCCACATCCGCGCCATTTTCTTCCTGGCGCCGCCAGCAAACCAACTGAAGCGCGCAAAGAAGGCGCAACAGCGGCGCAACAGGCTGGCAAAGGACAAGCTGCCCGCGGCCAGTCCCGCCAAACTGCTGGACGACGCCGAAGCAGCCGCGGCAAACGGAGACCCCTCAACCGCCCTGGCCCTGACGGAGGCCGCCGTCCGCTCGCTGAAGCCGTCGAACCTCGCCGCCACCGATGTCAGCCTGCTGGAGCGGGCCGGCGTCCGCCTGCTGGAGCTCGGACAGCCGGACGGCGCGCTCGACTGCCTGCTTAGGTGCGCGGCCGCGGCTCCGGACACTGGGCACGCCAAGTTCTTCTACCTGGCCCAACTCAGCAGCGGAGAGGCGGCCCTTGTCTACCTGGACAGGGGCATCGAATTGTTGACTGCCGCATCGAATAGTTCCGCTACCGCCACTGCAGCCTCCGCATCCGCTTCATCATCAGTCAGTCAGGAATTGGCGTCGGCGTGGTGCGCTCGCTGCGAGCTGTTCATGACCGACCTGTGCGACCGGCCGGACGCGGAGGCGCAGTGCGAGGCGGCCCTGGCAGAGGCGCTGGCCCGCCGGCCGGACAGCGCCGAGGCTCTGCAGCAGCGGGCCGGCCTGCGGCTGGTGCAGCAGCGGCCCGAGGAGGCGCTGGCCGACCTGCGCCTCAGCCTGAACCTCTGGCTGCCCCTGCGCCGCCAGGCCGCCGAGGCCGCCGAAGTCCACGACGACGAGAACGGCGCGGCCGTCGCGGACCCCGACGAGTGCGGCCTGACTGCCGAGCAGCGGCTGCGCTGCGCAGAGATGCTGTTGGAACTCGGCGAGCTGGATACCTGCGTCGACGTCCTGGACTTGCTGATGGAGGAGGACGACGAGGTCGCCCAGGTGTGGCTGCTGTTCGGCTTAGCCTACAGTCGCCAAGGCAACGCATCTGCGGCCCGCTACCACCTGCAGAAAGCGCGCGCCCTGGTGGAGCCCGGCGACCCGGTGGCCGGCGAGATCGACCAGCTGTTGAGCGAGCTGCCGCCAGAGGGAGAGGACGATGCGAGCGGAGCCAAAGATGCTGGTGCAAATGATGATGAAGAGCTGGACGAAGAGTTTGAGGAGGGAGAGTGAAGCTTGGCATCGTACTGTAATGAAATTTTACTTGTCAGTTGCGTCTTATTCTACTCGTTAGTAGGCAGTTGACTGCTACAAAGATGCATTTTTAAGTTGAATGTTCCCGGTTGAAAAAAATACTGGATTAGCCCATTGAAATTGGCCCGCTCATCGGCCACTTCGTGTCAGAAAAGCCCGCTCTAAAAGCCCGCTCATTTTTCCAAATCAACGAGTCTCTCAAATCGGCCCGTTCCACGGCCCGCTTCTGGGCCCGCTGGCTGGCCCGCTGGTTGGCCCGTTCTAAACCGGCCCGCTGGCTGGCCCGTTGTTTGGCCCGGTGGCTGGCCCGTTGGTTGGCCCGCTCACTGGCCCACTCATTGACCCGTTCTAAACCGGCCTACTGGCTGGCCCGCTGATTGGCCCCCTCATTGGCCCGTTCTAAACCGGCCCGCTGGTTGGCCCGTTGGTTGGCCCGCTGATTGGCCCGTTCTTAACCGGCCCGCTGGTTGGCCCGTTGGTTGGCCCGCTCATTGGCCCACTCATTGACCCGTTGTAAACCGGCCTGCTGGCTGGCCCGCTCATTGGCCCGTTCTAAACCGGCCTACTGGCTGGCCCGCTGATTGGCCCCCTCATTGGCCCGTTCTAAACCGGCCCGCTGGTTGGCCCGTTGGTTGGCCCGCTGATTGGCCCGTTCTTAACCGGCCCGCTGGTTGGCCCGTTGGTTGGCCCGCTCATTGGCCCACTCATTGACCCGTTGTAAACAGGCCTGCTGGCTGGCCCGCTCATTGGCCCGTTCTAAACCAGCCCGCTCATTGGCCCGTTCTAAACCGGCCCGCTCATTGGCCCGTTCTGAACCGGCCCGCTGGCTGGCCAGTTGGTTGGCCCGCTGGTTGGCCCGTTCTAAACCGGCCCGCTGGTTGGCCCGTTGGTTGGCCCGCTGGCTGGCCCGCTCACTGGCCCGTTCTAAACCGGCCCGCTGGCTGGCCCGTTGTTTGGCCCGGTGGCTGGCCCGTTGGTTGGCCCGCTCACTGGCCCACTCATTGACCCGTTCTAAACCGGCCTGCTGGCTGGCCCGCTCATTGGCCCGTTCTAAACCAGCCCGCTGGCTGGCCCGTTGGTTGGCCCGCTGGTTGGCCCGTTCTAAACCGGCCCGCTGGTTGGCCCGCTGATTAGCCCGCTGGTTGGCCCGCTCACTGGCCCACTCATTGACCCGTTGTAAACCGGCCTGCTGGCTGGCCCGCTCATTGGCCCGTTCTAAACCGGCCCGCTGGCTGTCCTGTTGGTTGGCCCGCTGGTTGGCCCGTTCTAAACCGGCCCTCTGGTTGGCCCGCTGAACGAACAAAAAAAATAAGTAAAGAAGCAAAATAAGCATGAGATTTCTAAGTCAGACCGATGAGCCGTACAATTAGCTTTTTTATAAAAACCGGGAATATACTTCATCGGATCTGGTAAAAACAAAGAGATGTTAAGGTTAAAATTGAATACTAGTATTTTTTCATGGTGGCACGAATAGCTAAAAGAGCTAATATAGCTAATAGAGCTATCTGAGCTAAAAGAGCTAATATATAAAAGAGCAACCCTAGCCTCAGAGTCTATTCTCAACCCAAAGTAATGTTTGTCAGCATAGTGAAAAATTGTCACCACAATCGAGGCCTAGTCTCTACTACTCGCTTTCCTCTTCATTTTCTGCGCAGGCGCCACTTTTCGCAGACGAACTCTCCCGATCCCGTACGGTCCTGACTGTAGGGCGGAAGACCTCGCCGAGTTCGGCGTCTGTGAATAGTTTTTTGTCCTCCTCTGAGACCAGTTTACTGGCCAGGTAGGACCGTATGGCCGCCTTCTTGGAGCTATCCAGCTCAACCCGGTTGGCCGCTTTCTCTCCTTTCACCTGTCGACCAGCCCAAGATGCGGTTCGCAGGTCTTGCTCAGGGCACACAGCAAGTATGACTAGCCGAATGGCTCGTCTGCGAATCTTGTTATTGTTTGCGGCTTTTCGCATTTCAACTGCTGCGGCTTCCAATTTTGTCAGGGCCAACGGACAAACCGTGACACCGGGAAATGCAGCTATCAGCGGCACACGTTTCGACGACTGGTTGCCCATCATGGAGGTCGATATATTTGCGATTGCCGTCGCAATGGCGTGGCTCACAAATCCACTGGTAAGCTGCGATGACGTCGAGCCACTTGGCTCGGCATCGATGCCGATATCGGCAGCAGCTGATGACGACTCTCCGGGTGCAGTACTCGAACCAGCGACCAACGTTTCGTAGTCACTAATAGAGCGCACCAGACTTTCGAGGTGGCTGCATGATTCTGTAGTTCTACGTGCCACCTCGTTGGCCGACCGCGCCTGCGCCGTGACGAACCGTAGCGTCTCAAGTATCTGAGAATTCGCATGCATGGAACTTGCAAGACGGGTGTCATACTTTTGCAGCACGTCATCTTTCTGTGCCAGTTCCTGTTTCAGCTGCTCATTCTCAGACCGAATGGCCTCATTCTCAATCTTCAGGTTGGCTGCATCAGTTTCAGCAGCCCCCCGCTTGTCCGTCTCTTCTCGATTTGCCTCACGTAGGTCACGACATTCGATGTCGAGGTTCCGGCAGCGCGGGCATCCGGCATCAGGGTGATTTATAACGGGTTGCACGCGCCTATAGGCGCCTGCAGAGCCCGACCCCATTAAAGTTGCCGATTTGGCCAGGTTGTCCCGGGCAGCGTAGGCGGACTTCCTATCCGGAAAAGGCCCGGCTGTCAGGAAAGCGTCGAAAGTTTTTGCACTCGGGCTATGGCCAGTCCGTACTTGTACTTTAACGCCGACTGTTCGTGTTACGGGGTCCGGGTCGACGATGCACTTTTGGTCGATGGCCATAACTTTGCCGGTGTTAGTGTACGTGAGCACCCACCAAATAGCTTTGTGGATGACCATGACACGGGGCGCCTTAGCCTTTGGTGGTCCACCGGCCCTATTGCGATGCCGCATCTCCTTTCTCGACTCTAGATCTGGCTCGCTCGATGAGTCAGATAGAGATTCGCGATGCCGATGCCTATCGGCATTGGCTTCGGCTTTCCGTTTTGTAGTAGAGCCGGTCGGCTCCGCGGACACGGCCGTGCTCATATCGGAGCCGATTAGCGCCGTTGAAGTGGCGTCGTGGGCTTTAGGGAGCGTCCTCACAATCGTCGCACTGCTCGATGGCGTCCAACGCCATTGGAGCGCCACTCCAATAGTCGTCATCTGGAGCTTCTTCGCCTGGTTCCTCAACGATAGATCTAGAAGATACGTCCTCATCGTCGTTGTCTGAATACTGCGAGCCGGTAGGCTCGACGACCATGGGAGTCTGGACGCCACTGCTACATCCACCTGTTGCCAATGCTGGCTGCCAGCTGCTGCCAACACTGGCTACACTGTTGCTTGTTTGCGCGTCATGAGTGGTTGGTACGTCATGAGTGGTCCGAGTTGCAGTTAGTAAATGGCTCACTGAAGCTTCTGCTCGTGTCGGACGGGCTGTCGCCGCAACTGTCTGTCTGAGTGATTCTTTGAGTCGACTGAAGCGCCGTGCGATGGCAACTGACTTCTTGTCGAGCTCTTTTAGTCGTTCAAGTGACTGAAAATGAAGAAATTGAATACCTGTGTGACTAGGAGAGAATCCGTACTAAAATTGTTAATTAACAAATACCATCATTCTACTATCAGTTTGAATCAGTTTGCTATCTTAGCCCAAGAGCCAACAAAGGGCGAAGCAATGGTTTCACACTAAACTGGGTGATATCTGAAGTACATACGTCACAACGTAGCGCGATATACAAATTGCTGTGGGCGTATAAGGCGATAAAAATAAATAAAATTGACACACTCATTGTACATGTCATCATGAAATTTGTGTATGCACAGTTTATTGGACAGCATTAGTGCTCTACAAATCAAATAATTGCCCGAGCGCCAAGACACCGCAAAAGTTTACACGTACAAGTTTATACACCATTTGATAAGATTATCACGTTCACAACAAGTCAGCGGGCCGGTTTAGAACGGGTCAGTGAGCGGGCCAACCAGCGGGCCGTGCAGCGGGCCGGTTTAGAACGGACCATTGAGCGGGCCAACCAGCGGGCCGGTTTAGAACGGGCCAACCAGCGGGCCAACCAGCGGGCCAACCAGCGGGCCGGTTTAGAACGGGCCAACCAGCGGGCCAACCAGCGGGCCAACTAGTGGGCCGAGCAGCGGGCCGGTTTAGATCGGGCCAGTGAGCGGGCCAACCAGCGGGCCGTGCAGCGGGCCGGTTTAGAACGGACCATTGAGCGGGCCAACCAGCGGGCCAACCAGCGGGCCGGTTTAGAACGGGCCAACCAGCGGGCCAGTGAGCGGGCCAACTAGTGGGCCGAGCAGCTGGCCGGTTTAGAACGGACCATTGAGCGGGCCAACCAGCGGGCCAACCAGCGGGCCGGTTTAGAACGGGCCAACCAGCGGGCCAGTGAGCGGGCCAACTAGTGGGCCGAGCAGCTGGCCGGTTTAGAACGGGCCATTGAGCGGGCCAACCAGCGGGCCAACCAGTGGGCCGCGCAGCGGGCCGGTTTAGAACGGGCCAGTGAGCGGGCCAACCAGCGGGCTAATCAGCGGGCCGATCTGCGGATCGGTTTCGAGCGGGCCATTAGCGGGCTAATCAGCGGGCTTCAGAGCAGGCCGGGTTTCAGCGGGCCAATTTGTTGTAAAAGGCCTGTAATACGGGCCGATTCGCTTCGGCCCGCTAATGGCCCGCTCAAAAGCCCACTGAGGCCCGCTAAGTTTTTCAACCGGGGTTAACTCTTGTCTTGCATGTTGTCTTTTGTTTCGCCTGAATTGATCATGCTGCAGATCGATTTTCTTGCTGTCTGTCTTGCTGCTTCCAGAGAGATCAAAGCAATTTTGGCTAAATAAAATGAAAGTGTTATTTATAGCCAGTAGTAATTGTGCTCGCGAGGCGGCAGTCTGATGCCTCTGGATAAATGCTGAGTGCTGACGGTCTTAAATGATTTGTCTATCAATTAATCGAAGGCTTTCCCAAAAGCAGTTATACTTTTCCACTATATCGCTTGTTCTGCTGATCCAAATAACATCATTTTGCACAGATTTATAGCGGCAACTCTCTTCCACAAGTTCCACAAGTCATCCCCACGATCAGCAGCCCTGATGATACGGTCTCTTGCTTAAACAATAGCGCACTGCCGAGGCTGCTGTTCCATGATATCTTCATCGAATTCTGCTTCAAATTCATCGATTCCATCTTCTTCCAGCAATTCATCGTCTTCTTCAATCTGATCTTCAGTATTCATATCGTTTCTTGTTGCGTAACGATTGTGCAGTAATGCAGTACACGAAAAACAAAATAGTTAGATTATTAATGTACTAAAAATGTCTGTCGAAATAGAATGACTGTTTTTTTTATTTCAAATCTACGCATGCGCGTCACTCGGGGACAATTTTGGCCACAGACAGTCTGAATTGAAGTTCTTCTGTTTCAATAGAAAGGGACTTTGTTTGAAATATTCTGTTGCTTTAAAAGCTATATGCTTCTCCAAGTTTTCCCATAGATATCTCTGTCACAGCAGCTTAAAAAAGGAGTCTGAGTGCATTCAATCAAAATTACTTTCGCTACTTTCTGCTAGCTTGTCGAATTACTGTAAGTCTATGGTCGAGGTCCTGCTACATTTTAGTTTTTACCTTTTGTTTCCATTGTCTTGATACATTATTTTACCTCCTATTTTGAACAGTCTTGTTCAAAAGAAACAAGCAGAACTTCAATTCAAACACTTTAAGAAATAACAGCCCTTGCGGAAATTCAATTCAAACGGGGCTTCAGCTTGATTGCTTTTTGTTCCCTAGCTCCTTCTGCTGCACTAAAAGTCAGGGATGTGCATTGAAGTGTTGCTCAGAGGAGTGTGTTATACACCCTTTGGGGAACGGGGCACAGTTGAGCCGAGATTAATGCTCAACTTTCATCGGCTCATGGGTCTACCGCAGTCATTTTGCAGCATTCACTGCAGCCAGTTACCCGCTTGTGAGCTACAAGTCTATTGTCGAGGTCCTGCTACATTTTAGTTTATAACTTTTGTTTCCATTGTCTGTTTTTAACGATGTTAAAGATAATTATAAAGAAGAGAGTTGCCGCTATAAATCTGTGCAAAATGGTGTTATTTGGATCAGCAGAACAAGAAATATAGTGAAAAGTATAACTACTTTTGGGACAGCCCTCGTATTTAGCATAATGAGTCGATAAACAAAGACTTGCAAATTAAAATATTTAAACAACGTCGGCTGTTAAAACAGATCGTGAAAAAGTTCGATGAGCGACAAATCAAATGTTTATTTTTACTCATTTTCATGCAAGTAAATTTTGATGAGAAAATAGTAGCCGCAACTTCGGATTATTAGTTTCCATAACAACAATTAATGCGACAAAATGCAGCAACCAATGGTTTGTCTTATTTAAGAGAAAAAAATAAGTCTTCGGAGTTATATTCGAACTTGGACACAAATAGAAATTAACAGACAGACAGCCGGGTCAACAAGCAAAATGCAGCTCAACACACGGGCATTCGAGTTGGCAATGACGCTGCGGTAGAATGAGAACGATTAATATGCGATAAATAAGGAACTTGAAGCGAGTTTTTTACTTTTAATTTATGTGACATTGTGGTACGCGAATAGTACTGATAATAAAAATAATTAGCGGAAAGCCAGCCTCGAACACAGTATTCGGAAAGCTTCTCATCTATCTAGGCGAGCTGCACATTATTGGCGGACAGGTACTGCTGCAGGTACTGCTGCGCCTGCGGGTCCGCCTGGCGAATCAGCGGCTGCAGCTGGCCGGGGGCGCGCATGCTGAGATCTCGCAGGCCTCTGGCCAGCCCGGACTTGGCGTCGGTGCCTCCGGCGGCTCCTCCAGAGATCAGCGACAAGTCGACGGTGGCCGGCTTGCCGGCGAACACCAGCTGGTTGTAGCTGGCCGCGCCGCTGCCGATGCCGCCGGCGTGGTCACCGGCTGGGCCGTCCGAGGCGAACGCGCCGGCCAGCTGATCCTCTTCGCCAACCTCCGCCTGCGGCAGTTCAATGAGGGCCACCAGAGCGGTCAGCAGCTTGGGCCACTGGGCCGCGTAAGTGCTGAGCATGGCTGCAGGATTCCAAGGGATTATTGGTAAGGTTGGATGCGATTGCGGAGGCGCGGATATGGTGATGGGATCATACACAAATCGGATGGGATCATACGCAAATCGGATGGGATCATACACAAATCGGATGGGATCATAAAGAAACCGATCGAATGGAATCATATAAGAATCAGATGGGATCATACGCACGTATAGATCAGATGGGATAATCTAGAAATCGGATGGGATAATTCAGAAATCGGATGGGATCATTTAGAAATTGGATGGGATAATCTAGAAATCGGATGGGATAAGTCTGAAATCGGATGGGATAATCTAGAAATCGGATGGGATAAGTCAGAAATCGGATGGGATCATATAGAAATCGGATGGGATAATCTAGAAATCGGATGGGATAATCTAGAAATCGGATGGGATAATCTAGAAATCGGATGGGATAAGTCAGAAATCGGATGGGATCATATAGAAATCGGATGGGATAATCTAGAAATCGGATGGGATAATCTAGAAATCGGATGGGATAATCTAGAAATCAGATAAGATAATTCAGAAATCGGATGGGATAATCTAGAAATCGGATGGGATCAAATCACCACCTGGACATTCCGTGAGCACGCGGCTAAAGCCGAGGCTGCAGACACGCCTGTCGGCACCGGCGTCAACCTTCTGCATGTCGGCCAGCACGAGGCTCTCCACCACCATGGCGAACATGCCGGCCTGGACGCCGTCCACAGCAGCAACCAGCCGGTCGGCGCCCTTAGCCAGAGCATAGGCCGCCAAAAACACCAGCAGCTGTTTCACGTATTTAACAGTCCTGGTGCGCATCAGGCGCTGAAACACCAGCATCAGCACCGGCCTGGTGTACTTCTCCATCAGAGCGTCTGGCAGGCTGACAACCAGCTGGCACAGCAGGGCGAACGCGTGATGATCATGCGCCTTGGACTCCAGCAGCTTCTGGAACACGCCAAGCACGGAGCTGACCCGGGCCTCTGTGAGGCTCTGCCCGGCCGAGCGGACAAAGGCGCGCAGCAGGCGAGCTAAGGCGGGCACGTTGGCCGGCGACTCCCACAGCACCGGGGCCAGCAGGAAGGGGAACAGGGCCCAGTAGGGCTCGCTCGGCCCGTCCCGATGCTGCTCTAGCAACACGGCGAGCACCTGCAGCAAGGGAGTTATTGAGTGAATCGCCATTCCCTACCCTCTCTCTCTTCCCCACCCTCTCCCTCTCTTTCTTCCCCACCCTCTCCCTCTCTCTCTTCCCCACCCTCTCCCTCTCCCTCTTCCCCACCCTCTCCCTCTCTCTCTTCCCCACCCTCTCCCTCTCTCTCTTCCCCACCCTCTGCCTCTCTCTCTTCCCCACCCTCAACCTCTCTCTCTTCCCCACCCTCTCCCTCTCTCTCTTCCCCACCCTCTCCCTCTCTCTCTTCCCCACCCTCTCCCTCTCTCTCTTCCCCACCCTCTCCCTCTCTCTCTCTTCCCCACCCTCTCCCTCTCTCTCTCTTCCCCACCCTCTCCCTCTCTCTCTTCCCCACCCTCTCCCTCTCTCTTCCCCACCCTCTCCCTCTCTCTCTTCCCCACCCTCTCCCTCTCTCTCTTCCCCACCCTCTCCCTCTCTCTCTTCCCCACCCTCTCCCTCTCTCTCTTCCCCACCCTCTCCCTCTCTCTCTTCCCCACCCTCTCCCTCTCTCTCTTCCCCACCCTCCCCTCTCTCTCTTCCCCACCCTCTCTCTCTCTCTCTTCCCCACCCTCTCCCTCTCTCTCTTCCCCACCCTCTCTCTCTTCCCCACCCTCTCCCTCTCTCTTCCCCACCCTCTCCCTCATTCTCTTCCCCACCCTCTCCCTCTCTCTCTTCCCCACCCTCTCCCTCTCTCTCTCTTCCCCACCCTCTCCCTCTCTCTCTTCCCCACCCTCTTCCTCTTCCTCTTCCCCTACTTCCCCTCCATCTTTCCCAGCTTCTCCCTTCTACAAGTTCAAATCTCACCTGAAAAGTGTAGGGCAAAAAGTCGGTAACATCCCGCTGTAGAATATCCTGAAACAGCGGGAATAGCGCGGCCTCGAACTGGGCAGCCGAACTCGAATCCGCCTGACAAGCCGTGGTGACGCACAGACACAGCGACTCGAATAGATAGTGATTGAACAGCGGCTTTGATGGATTCTGCAGTGACGGTGGTTGGCGGAGTGCATAGTACAGATTTCGCCTTTCGCCCAAGGCAATTTAAGAATGCCAGAAAAGAAAACAAGATTCCCTAAGAGAAAAAAGATGCGGATGAAAGAGATTGAAACCGCAAAAAATGAAAAGTGATTTTATGGACTGGCACACCGCAATTATGCATTAGGCTCGGCAGCTGGCTGACATGCAGCTTCGGGGACCCCGGGGCAAATAGGCGCGCGTCAGGGACTGTCCCAGCCTCCCTGCCTTCGACCCCATCTTTTTTTTGAAAAATTCTAATCGGCGAATTTTCAGGCGCCACCTGCCGTTGTATGTCAAGGTCGCATCATATAAGGCATCATTTAGCTAGGCTGGGCCAGTGGGCACAGCCTGCTTCTTACTGAATATTATTCGTATCATTTATAGACTAGCAACTTTTTATGCCCTGCTTTCTCTGCAGTACACATAGACATATAGGCGGTTGCATACTCATTCTATTTTTCGAGTTGCGCTATTCATATTGCCCTAAGCCTTCAAGCCCTAAAGCTAACGAATTTTGGGAAATAGATGAAGTTTTATTGTTACGTCGCAGCTGCGCAATGAGGGTATTCGGAATTTGTCTGGCATTATCCTTATCCCGCAGTCGCCGGCTTATTTTATGACTTCCAGTGAGGAAATATAGCTTTCTGCAGCTAAGTTGGGCTTACACGAATTACAACAATATACCAGCGTATTATCCGCCTGCAACAATGGACAGACTGCATGCCATAAACGATGAAGCGCACGAGTATCTAAGGTTGCTAATGCACTCAAAAGCCAAGCGTTAAACTGAATTATCAAATAAAAAGCAGTAGATCGAGTTTCCATCTCGAGCTTGGTCACTTTGGACCATAGACAGAAGCGTATCATTCTATATTGTGCCGATCATGGTATCTTTGGACCATAGACAAAGATTTATATCAATCTTAGCTGGTTTCCGAATGACTGCATATCTGGCTTAACTATGGATGAAATGGAGTCACATCACAAGCTCGAAAAATCACATCGTCGAAAAGCACCCACCATTAGAAGCTCGAAAAGTCACATCGTCGAAACATCAATGAAATTCAACTTCAACGTGAGCTACGAGTAGAGAAAGAAATGTATGAAGATTTTGAATGTCTAACTTTTAAAGAGCTCTGTGCACTTCTGCCAAACGACTCAGTTATTCATCAGGAAGCAATGAAGCGCATCAATATGAAGAAACAAAGGTGGAACCAACCCACCCAGAGACAAGAGATTCATGATGACATACAATTTCGCCTCCTTTGATATCGGTTCGTGCAGTGCTGATGAACTGGCGGGCAAGGTGCGACTGCTTTACGCTTCGCTGAGAAAGGAAGACGGTTCTCTATACGCGTCGTCATATTTAATCGGTATGGGAGCTGAATCCATTTGTTGTAATGTTATATTGTTATAATTAAAAGTTAAACTATTAACTGGCAAATAAACATCTACTCAGCATGCATGTACGCACTTTATGTCGTTAAACCACTCCGAAACGACTTTTCGTTTGATAATAATAGGAGATTCAATTATTAGATTTTGACTGCTTGGACATCGCTACCTATGCAGTTATTGGGTTGAGCGCACGGTGCACGGTGTAATGAATTAATCCAACCAAGATGTGAAAAAGGGACAAAGCTTAATTTTATTTTTTGCGAGCGTACAATGCAGACTTAGGCTCACCAAAGCGCTTATAAATACAGGTTTAAAAGGACCCAAGAGGTGAAAAGCTAGCTTTGAAGTGGCCTCCACATTCAAATATATTCGTCCAATGCTCGTCCGTCAGCTCTTCCAGTTGCTCGTTCAATCTACGAGTAGTTCTAGCCTGACTTAAAGAAGGTGGAAGAACTTTTTTTGAATACCTGCATGTGCTAAGGGAGGGTTTTCACTTCACAGTACAGCTTGAGTGTCGCTGGCCCTCAACAGCGAGTCATACTAGGGGGGATTAGCGATCAGTTAAAACCCTTCTCCGCCGATTCCTTCCTTCTCCCTCCGGCTCACAATTTCTTTCAACAGTTAATTCCTACTTTATCGGTCTGTCTGTAGCAGCTGACGCTAGTTTCTACGGAATTGACAGGCTATTTAGATCGAGTCGCCAGAAAATAGCAAGGATAGATATATCCGAGAAAAGGGTTGACTATTGAGTCGCATAATTTCTTTATAAACCAAAGGCGCAATCTTATTGGCCAAGCTGTCAACAACCAATCAGTCTAAGCAAGCAAGCAGAAACGATCGCTACAAAAGGACAATAAGACAGTCTCTCCAAGATGAGGATATTCAATCCTAGACAAGGTAAAATCGTCCACAATAGGCATAGCTGATTATCCACATGGACTTGGACCCGGCGGTGCGGAGACTATGCCAGGAGCTGGCCTGTCTAGACAGGCTCGAGCGAACACCGGGAGCCAGCGATCAGCTCAGACGTTGTCTGCTTAGCCTGGCGCTTAGCGTCCAACCGTCGATTCGGGCCTGGATCTACACTAGGCGCCTAATGATATTCGCTGGAGTTACCTGCCTGCTAACAGGCCTGCTGTACGGCTTAGTGGAAGCTCGCGATCCTAAACTAGACGATATGGGCAAGCTAGATCTCCAAGCTAATAGACACTGGTTGTTGGGCACACCTGTGCTCATTCTCACCGCAGTGATCATCTTCTTGGCTGCTCAGCTAGTTAATAACTACATCTGGCTGGCTAGCATGCGGGTGAAACGGCAACTCAGAGCCAGACTGGCCCCGCTGCTGTTACCGGCGCCGCTAGCTGTGCAGAATCATTCGGTCAGTAATAATATCAACAGTGCCAACAGGCCATGCGAACCAGCCGATGGCGTAGCCATCAATGTCGGCAATAATTATGCCACCGATAGCGACAATAATAAGGAGGTCTACTTGTAGCATCGGTTTGAAACTGAGAACTAGATTTAAGAACTGCCAAGACCATTTAATAAAAGCTCTTTATAAGGTGAGTTGAGCCTCTCTGCATCGTTGGATCATTTGATAGGTCACAACCCTCTGAATCCTTTGATTGACCGCCTTTCTTTCAATCCTTGATTAGCAGCGGCTCCCTTTCATCACCTCTGATGAACAATCTCCCTTTAATCCCTTGATGAACCACCCCCACCTTAGTCCTTTGATGAACCATCTCCCTTTAATCCCTTGATGAACCATTTCCCTTTAATCCCTTGATGAACCATTTCCCTTTAATCCCTTGATGAACCATTTCCCTTTAATCCCTTGCTGAACCATTTCCCTTTAATCCCTTGCTGAACCATTTCCCTTTAATCCCTTGATGAACCATCTCCCTTTAATCCCTTGCTGAACCATTTCCCTTTAATCCCTTGATGAACCATCTCAACCTTAGTCCCTTGATGAACCATCTCAACCTTAGTCCCTTGATGAACCATCTCCCTTTAATCCCTTGATGAACCATTTCCCTTTAATCCCTTGCTGAACCATTTCCCTTTAATCCCTTGATGAACAATCTCCCTTTAATCCCTTGATGAACCATCTCCACCTTAGTCCCTTGATGAACCATTTCCCTTTAATCCCTTGATGAACAATCTCTCTTCAATCCCTTGATGAACCATCTCCCTTTAATCCCTTGATGAACAAAAATATCCCCCTTAATCCCTTGATGAACCATCTCCCCCTTAGTCCCTTGATGAACCATTTCCCTTTAATCCCTTGATGAACCATCTCCCCCTTAGTCCCTTGATGAACCATTTCCCTTTAATCCCTTGATGAACCATCTCCCCCTTAGTCCCTTGATGAACAATTTCCCTTTAATCCCTTGATGAACCATCTCCCCCTTAGTCCCTTGATGAACCATTTCCCTTTAATCCCTTGATGAACCATCTCCCCCTTAGTCCCTTGATGAACCATTTCCCTTTAATCCCTTGATGAACCATCTCCCCCTTAGTCCCTTGATGTTGATGAACCATTTCCCTTTAATCCCTTGATGAACCATTTCCCTTTAATCCCTTGATGAACGATCTCCCCCTTAATCCCTTGATGAACAATCTACCCTTAATCCCTTGATGAACAATCTACCCTTAATCCCTTGATGAACAGTCCTCCCTTAATCCCTTGATGAACAGTCTGCACTTTAATTTATGCACATTTGCTCAAAGCTCAATCGCTGTGTATCACCAATACAGTACATAATAATAAAAATGAAAAAAGACATGACAATGAAAAACTGTCATGTCTTGTTGTTAGGTACATCTTATGCATGTCTATACTATTTTTTAACAAGTCCAAGTTTCATAGAGCTTCCTAGATAATAAAATTGGCGACTTTCGTATTTTTTGCATACGTCACTAACGTGTAGATAATGTATAGTACAAGTGCAGATTCGCGCGCCATTCTACCATTACTGTATAGGGATAGCTACAAACCGTATAGTGCAGTAAGGATTGAAATATACGAGTATGTAATGATGTGATATTAAAATACAATGCCCTATGCAATAATATATGTGATACGTTTTATTTAAATACAAATAAATCAATTAAGATCTACTTGATTTATTGACTGATGGGATCTGACCAACTCATTAACTGATTATAAGTAGCGGGATTTGACCAACTCACTAACTGATTATAAGTAGCGGGATTTGACCAGCTCACTAACTGATTATTAGCGGGATTTGACCAGCTCACTAACTGATTATTAGCGGGATTTGACCAGCTCACTAACTGATTATAAGTAGCGGGATTTGACCAGCTCACTAACTGATTATTAGCGGGATTTGACCAGCTCACTAACTGATTATTAGCGGGATTTGACCAGCTCACAAACTGATTATTAGCGGGATTTGACCAGCTCACTAACTGATTATTAGCGGGATTTGACCAGCTCACTAACTGATTATTAGCGGGATTTGACCAGCTCACTAACTGATTATTAGCGGGATTTGACCAGCTCACTAACTGATTATTAGCGGGATTTGACCAGCTCATTAACTGATTATTAGCGGGATTTGACCAGCTCACTAACTGATTATTAGCG
The DNA here is from genome assembly GCA_002269645.1 of Macrostomum lignano. Classification (NCBI taxonomy): domain Eukaryota; kingdom Metazoa; phylum Platyhelminthes; family Macrostomidae; genus Macrostomum; species Macrostomum lignano. The sequence continues at coordinate 180,486 of NIVC01000239.1, forward strand.
GGATTTGACCAGCTCACTAACTGATTATTAGCGGGATTTGACCAGCTCACTAACTGATTATTAGCGGGATTTGACCAGCTCACTAACTGATTATTAGCGGGATTTGACCAGCTCACTAACTGATTATTAGCGGGATTTGACCAGCTCACTAACTGATTATTAGCGGGATTTGACCAGCTCACTAACTGATTATTAGCGGGATTTGACCAGCTCACAAACTGATTATTAGCGGGATTTGACCAGCTCACTAACTGATTATTAGCGGGATTTGACCAGCTCACAAACTGATTATTAGCGGGATTTGACCAGCTCACTAACTGATTATTAGCGGGATTTGACCAGCTCACTAACTGATTATTAGCGGGATTTGACCAGCTCACTAACTGATTATTAGCGGGATTTGACCAGCTCACTAACTGATTATTAGCGGGATTTGACCAGCTCACTAACTGATTATTAGCGGGATTTGACCAGCTCACTAACTGATTATTAGCGGGATTTGACCAGCTCAATGCCAGGCGGCAAACTCACCTTAGACACCTGCTGTATGATATAGGTGAGCCGGGGCACAATCAGGCCAAAGCACGACAGAGATCGCCTCTTATAAGTGAACAGAGAGCGCATCAGACACTTCATAGCGTAGTCATTCTCTTCCGAGCCCGCTCGGCTCAACAGGCCAAACAGACCCTGGAACAGCGCCTGCGGCTCAGGCATATTCTCTGACGTGACAACCAGAGCTCCGGCATTGCGCACAGTCTGGGCATTCTCTAGAAAGGCGGCAGCGTACGAATGACACACTGGCGACTCGGCAGCCAGATGGGCAACAGCCAGCGGCAGGGCGCCGATAATCATATCTGGCGGCAGTTGCGATCGGAAGGTGACCAGAAATTTCAGGCAGGCAGCCCGAACAACTGGCAGGGTGTCAACGCCGGACTCTTGCAGCTCAGGCAAGGCCTGGGTGCGGCAGAACTCGGCCATGTTGACCAGCTCGGTGGCCTGGGTGACACCGTGTCGGCTAGTCTGAGCCTTGGCCGCTAGTGAGGTCACCAGGTACAGTGCGGCATCTTTGCTGCGCCAGGCAGACTGCCTATTGGCCGAGTACTCCTGCAGCAGGTGCTGCACGTACTGGCTGAAGTGCCCGATGACTGGGCCTTCAAATGATTTGCACAGCGCCCTGACTAGGTCGCAGGCGGCGCGGCGACGTGTGTCCTGATCGCTGCCCTCCATGTCGCGGCGGATGTACCTGGCCAACGGAAGGGTGATGGTAGCTGTGTAGGTTCGTCTCGATGCACTCAAGTGCTTGTCTACTTGTCTATAGGAGCGGAATGAAGTGTAGTTTAGTAGCGGAATGAAGTATTAAATTAGTAGCGGAATGAAGTATTAAATTAGTAGCGGAATGAAGTATTACCTTAGTAGCGGAATGAAGCATTAAATTAGTAGCGGAATGAAGTATTACCTTAGTAGCGGAATGAAGTATTACCTTTGTAGCGGAATGAAGTATTACCTTTGTAGCGGAATGAAGGATTACCTTAGTAGCGGAATGAAGTATTACCTTAGTAGCAGAATGAAGTATTAAATTAGTAGCGGAATGAAGTATTACCTTAGTAGCGGAATGAAGTATTACCTTTGTAGCGGAATGAAGTATTACCTTTGTAGCGGAATGAAGGATTACCTTAGTAGCGGAATGAAGGATTACCTTAGTAGCGGAATGAAGGATTACCTTAGTAGTAGCGGAATGAAGTATTACCTTAGTAGCGGAATGAAGGATTACCTTAGTAGCGGAATGAAGGATTACCTTAGTAGCGGAATGAAGGATTACCTTATTAGCGGAATGAAGTATTACCTTAGTAGCGGAATGAAGGATTAGCTTAGTAGCGGAATGAAGGATTAGCTTAGGAGCGGAATGAAGGATTAGCTTAGGAGCGGAATGAAGTATTAGCTTAGGAGCGGAATGAAGTATTAGCTTAGGAGCGGAATGAAGGATTACCTTAGTAGCGGAATGAAGGATTACCTTAGGAGCGGAATGAAGTATTAGCTTAGGAGCGGAATGAAGTATTAGCTTAGGAGCGGAATGAAGGATTAGCTTAGTAGCGGAATGAAGGATTAGCTTAGTAGCGGAATGAAGTTTTACGTTAGTAGCGGAATGAAGTATTAGCTTAGGAGCGGAATGAAGTATTAGCTTAGGAGCGGAATGAAGTATTAGCTTAGGAGCGGAATGAAGCATTAGCTTAGGAGCGGAATGAAGTTTTACCTTAGTAGCGGAATGAAGTATTAGCTTAGGAGCGGAATGAAGTATTAGCTTAGGAGCGGAATGAAGTATTAGCTTAGGAGCGGAATGAAGCATTAGCTTAGGAGCGGAATGAAGTATTAGCTTAGGAGCGGAATGAAGTATTAGCTTAGGAGCGGAATGAAGTATTAGCTTAGGAGCGGAATGAAGTATTAGCTTAGGAGCTAGATAAGAAAGTACAGGATTGAAACAAAAAATAACAAAACCAAGCACTTACTCTTCGGCGTTGTAATGAAACAGCTCCTCATCAGACGGTCTCAAATGCATATTAGGAATAACAATTCGTTCGCACAGCTGTCTGAGAGTTTCCGGCTCGCCAAATAGCTGCTTGTTTTGCGGTCGTTCGGCCACGCTAGCCAAGAATTTGATAGCATTGCTAACTAGCAGGTCGTATTTAGACTGCGGCCCGTGGCCAGTAGCAAGCTCCAGACGTCCTTGACAAAGTCTGGCAGATAGGGGGCGAATTCTTCATCGTATTTGCAAGCGTATAGGCTGACAATTTCGCAGATCTGCGAGCCGATCTGCTCCAGAATTCCGGCTTCGTCAGGATCGGCGGATTCCAACAGCGGGCTGCGCAGCTGCAGCAGCTCCCGGAGGCGGGGCATCCATTTCGGCATGTTGTCCTCGAAGAATTCCGGAATGTCCTGGTAGTTTAAGCTGTAGAATATCTTGCAGATTAGCAGTAGGCAGCCGCACACGGTCTGAGGGAGGCAGCGTGAGTATTGGAGAGGGAGACGGTAATGCGAGCGAATCGATGTGCCTGTATGACCCGCTTTGACAATTTTCATGTATGCCCCATTTAGAACCTAAACCACCAATTTTGGAACCTAAATAACCCATTTTGGCGCCAAAGATACATCTCAACCCCCGCCTCCCAGATCCACCTATGAACCTATGCGTATATTCATTAGACAACATTCATACCTATTTTGAAAGCTCAATATGACTCATTTCAGCCTCCGTATGACGCAATTTAGCATCGACATGACCCAACTCAAGTCTCAATATAACCCAAATCCAGCCCCAAGATGACTCAAATCCAGCCCCCACATGACCCCTCAAATCCAGCCCCCACATGACCCTCATCCAGCCCCAACATGACCCTCATCCAGCCCCAACATGACCCAAATCCAGCCCCAACATGACTCAAATCCAGCCCCAACACGACTCAAATCCAGCCCCAACACGACTCAAATCCAGCCTCAACACGACTCAAATCCAGCCCCAACACGACTCAAATCCAGCCCGAACATGACCCCCAAAATCAAGCCCCAAAATGACCCAAATCCAGCCCCAACACGACTCAAATCCAGCCCCAACACGACTCAAATCCAGCCCGAACATGACCCCCAAAAGCAAGCCCAAAACGACCCAAATCCAGCCCCAACACGACTCAAATCCAGCCCCAACACGACTCAAATCCAGCCCCAACACGACTCAAATCAAGCCCCAAAACGACCCAAATCCAGCCACAACACGACTCAAATCCAGCCCCAACACGACTCAAATCCAGCCCCAACACGACTCAAATCCAGCCCCAACATGACTCAAATCCAGCCCGAACATGACCCCCCAAAATCAAGCCCCAAAACGACCCAAATCCAGCCCCAACACGACTCAAATCTAGCCCCAACATGACTCAAATCCAGCCCCAACACGATTCAAATCCAGCCCCAACACGACTCAAATCAAGCCCCAAAACGACACAAATCCAGCCCCAACACGACTCAAATCCAGCCCCCACATGACCAAAATCCAGCCCGAACATGACCCCCCAAAATCAAGCCCCAAAACGACTCAAATCCAGCCCCAACACGACTCAAATCCAGCCCTAACACGACTCAAATCCAGACCCAAGACGACTCAAATCCAGCCCCAACATGACTCAAATCCAGCCCCGACACGACTCAAATCCAGCCCCAACATGACTCAAATCCAGCCCCGACACGACTTAAATCCAGCCCCCACATGACCCAAATCAAGCCCGAACATGACCCCCCAAAATCAAGCCCCAAAACGACTCAAATCCAGCCGCAACATGACCAAATCCAGCCCCGACATGACCCAGCACTATAGAGTCAAATTTAGGCAGTCGGAACCCCGCAGACGCAGACCTGCAGGCCATCCTTATTAGACGCGCTGGCCTGAGCGGCGGCATAGTCCATAGCGGCCAGAAACAGGTCCGTAAGCGGCTGGGCAAAATTCTGCAGCACGTATTTGATCTCCAGCCAGAGCCGGTCCGATCGGGACTCGTACCGATAGCGCCGGAACAGCGAGTGTGCAGTTTTCAATACGCCATTGATTGCGTGAAAATCGCCCGAACTAAATCTGGCCACCAGCTGGCCAATCAGGCCCGGCCAACGGTCGGGGAAATCGGCCCGACCAATCAGGGCGATCACGTCGGACAGCTGGTTCTGCAGGGCGGCCGGGCTGGACAGCATGGCGTCGACTAGTTCGACCTTCAGGCGTTCCCGATCGTCGTGAGCAATGGAAGTGTCAGCGGCTTCATCGTCGCGCCAGTGCTGCTTGACGCTGTTCTTCAGCAGCACCGCGGCGGACAGGCGGACTGTGCTGGACAGGTTCGGCTGGCAGACAATGTGCAGCAGAGAGAGCGGGAAGCCCGGCTGGCAGGCCGAGGACTGGAGGTGCTGCTCGCTTGGCTTGCGAACAGCCGGATCGGGTGAGACCGTGTTCTCAATGTGCTTCACAATGGCTTCCATTACTATTATATATAGTTTCAAGTCGGCTTAAGTGTCTGTGTTGATTTGGGCGAAGTTGTTCTTATATCAAGCATGAAATTCGATTGAGGAAGTACAATTATGGTATTAATTTGAAACGTGAAATTCTAATCATAACAGATTATTGCAGTAATTAGGCCAGGGGTCGGCTACCTTTTTTTACCTTCAAGGGCCGGATAAAGAATCCAGCTTATGGCTGCAGGCCAGATGGGAGAAGGAATAGAATATAATAGAATGAGGAAAAGGAAAAATTAAAAAGCACTTTTCTAAAAAACCAATTCCTTCTTCAGTTTTAAAAATCACCTTATTCAAGTAAAATTTCACGGACAAAGATGTTTGCTATGAAGCTCTTTCTTTTCTAAAATTAGCTCTTAACAAAGACGACAAAATAAAGCTTTCACAAAAAATAGACATTCCCCCTAAATAAAAATATAACCAAGATAGCAAGCATCCCCCAGACAGCAAGCATCTCCCAGACAGCAAGCATCCTTCAGATAGCAAGCATCCCCCAGATAGCAAGCATCCCCCAGATAGCAAGCATCCCCCAGATAGCAAGCATCCCCAGATAGCAAGCATCCCCAGATTGCAAGCATCCCCCAGATAGCAAGCATCCCCAGATAGCAAGCACCCCCCAGATAGCAAGCATCCCCCAGATAGCAAGCATCCCCCAGATAGCAAGCATCCCCCAGATAGCAAGCATCCCCAGATAGCAAGCACCCCCCCTTTTCCAAGAATAAGCAACCGCAGATAGCAAGCATCCTGAAGATAGCAAGTAGAAGATGATAGATGATAGAGGAGAGAAGAGGAGAGAGAGCTGAGAAGAGACACCAACCTGGAACGGGACGGATTGCTATTGTGAAGTTTCAAAGGACCCGGAGGGCCGGATATAGAGAGGCTCAACAACATTCCAGCTCAGTATTGGCTTTTGAATGACGCAACTTGCGCCACGGGACGCAGAGTTGGGCTGGGTGAGGAGGGATTGGGAAGAGCGGAGGGCAAGGATTTGACGGATTGAAGCTTCCGCCGGGTTTTCATTGTTTTTTTTCAAGCATTTTTTCATATCAAAATGGTTTAGCAAGGTGATAGACGCTGGTCGAAAGACACTGCTCATTTGGGGCAAAGGGTGGCGACTTTTCAATGTTTGCTGAGTATATGTGCAGGCTTGCGGGCACCTTGACCCAAAGTCTTCGGCGACATCGTCCAACAACCAGCGTACTGTACTGTACGCAGGTACACGCTCACACAAGGTGTACAGCGAGCGGCCCTTGACTTTCGATACTAATGTGCCTTGGGGGGTTGGCCCTCCTGCAGACGCACAGGAACAGAAGGCAGACACACGAAAAGTGTTAAGAGGGAAATTATCAATTTAATCCAAAAAACAAACCAAAGAAACTCTAAACGCTTTTTCATTAAATTGAATTCTTGAATTTCCATGAATTTCAACAACTGAATTTTCGACCAATTTCTAACCCAAACCCAGAATCTATCTCCCGCAAACGGTTGCTCACCCGAGCATTATAGAGCATAAGCCATGCTTATCTCTGCCCAGCAGGCACTCAAAAAAATAGCATGCACCGGTCTCCCAAAAACTGAAACTTGACACCATTTTCTTCCATCTGTCTCTCATTCTCACCCAGCAGTAGAGGACAAACACGTGGAGAATAGTGTATACAATAATAATAATAATAAAAAGTACACAGTTCACCCAGCTAAACTTATGCACTTACTCAACAAACACTCTAAAAGGGTGCCCGCCTATTATCTATGAATAGTTGCGTACTAACCACGTGTTAAAACTGTCAGAAATATCACCGTAAAATGGGGGTAAATAACTTTAAGAAGAGAATACTGTGTTTTTACTTAACAAAAGAGGAAATATATGTAATGTATATGTATTCTCGAACCATGCAAATTATTAACCAGCACGGAATTAGAATAGTTTCTCGCAAATTCAAGAAAATTAGTTAATAAAAAGCTCTTTCACACGAGAAACCCATTAAAATATGAATGATGAAAATGAGGCCCTTATCGAGCAGGAAAGAGTGCCACTTTGGGCAATATGCCAGAAGTTCTATTAGTCTCACACCTTGATGGTCACGGATAGAAATGGAATCATGATATAACTGTTAAATATAGAAACAATCTTTTAATATTGCGCACAAAACGGAACATAAGAGAAGAAATGCTGCAACATGAAACAGACCAAAGATAAAGCCAGCAATACAGGAAAAAGCAATTAACAAAAACCCACAGTAAATATGGGATCTGAGATCACGCTGTTGCTGAGGAAAAAAGTAAATAAAAAAGTGACAGAGAGAACTCACTACATTAGAGCTGATGGTATGCAAAGAGATAAGAGAAATGCTTCTAAAGCAAAATTGCACGACACAAATTGTGTAACAATAAAAACGATAGCGCTTCTTAATCGAAATCTTTGTTTAACTATTCTAGTTTCTAAGAAAGTAATATTTCTCGGCTTAAAAATATTGATGCAATAAAACAAGTTGGGGGAGGAATGGGTGTGGAGTGAGGAAAAGTTAAAATAGGACGCATGTGCAAACATCTTTGAATAAGTATAAATGCGGCCGATATTTGCAGACAGTTAATAAAGGAATGACGCGTAGCGTAACCATTGCGCGTTATTGTAAAACCATATAAAAGCAGTTTAAAGCAAAAAGCCTAACGTCACAAACAATGTCTAACTAGAGTGCTAACTACAGAGAAGCAATGCGGACATGGACATTGCGTGAACGGTAATATTAATGAGAAGAGGAACATCATCTATAGCCACAATGACAATGTGGATTTAGAATCACTGTGTGGCATTGTGACAGGGCAGTCTCTGTGGGTCTGAGATTGCGGATGGTAGCCCTACCCAGGCAATGAAGGTGACGGCCCAGACACTGAGGATCTGAGAGGCTGGCCCAGCAATTGAGGATCTGGAGACTGGCCAAGCAATTGAGGATCTGGGAGGCTGGCCCAGCAAATGAGGATCTGAGAGGCTGGCCCAGCAACTGAGGATCTGGGAGACTGGCCAAGCAATTGAGGATCTGGGAGGCTGGCCCAGCAATTGAGGATCTGAGAGGCTGGCCCAGCAACTGAGGATCTGGGAGACTGGCCAAGCAATTGAGGATCTGGGAGGCTGGCCAGCAACTGAGGATCTGGGAGGCTGGCCCAGCAATTGAGGATCTGGGAGGCTGGCCAGCAACTGAGGATCTGGGAGGCTGGCCAGCAATTGAGGATCTGAGAGGCTGGCCCAGCAATTGAGGATCTGGGAGACTGGCCAAGCAATTGAGGATCTGGGAGGCTGGCCCAGCAACTGAGGATCTGGGAGGCTGGCCCAGCAATTGAGGATCTGGGAGGCTGGCCCAGCAACTGAGGATCTGGGAGGCTGGCCCAGCAACTGAGGATCTGGGAGGCTGGCCCAGCAACTGAGGATCTGGGAGGCTGGCCCAGCAATTGAGGATCGGGGAGGCTGGCCCAGCAACTGAGGATCTGGGAGGCTGGACAACAAATGAGGATCTAGGAGGCTAGCCCAAACACTGAGGATCTGGGAGGCTGGCCCAGCAACTGAGGATCTGGGAGGCTGGACAACAAATGAGGATCTGGGAGGCTAGCCCAAACACTGAGGATCTGGGAGGCTGGCCCAGCAACTGAGGATCTGGGAGGCTGGACAACAAATGAGGATCTGGGAGGCTAGCCCAAACACTGAGGATCTGGGAGGCTGGCCAGCAACTGAGGATCTGGGAGGCTGGACAACAAATGAGAATCTGGGAGGCTAGCCCAAACACTGAGGATCTGGAGGCTGGCCCAGCAACTGAGGATCTGGGAGGCTGGCCCAGCAACTGAGGATCTGGGAGGCTGGCCCAGCAACTGAGGATCTGGGAGGCTGGCCCAGCAATTGAGGATCGGGGAGGCTGGCCCAGCAACTGAGGATCTGGGAGGCTGGACAACAAATGAGGATCTAGGAGGCTAGCCCAAACACTGAGGATCTGGGAGGCTGGCCCAGCAACTGAGGATCTGGGAGGCTGGACAACAAATGAGGATCTGGGAGGCTAGCCCAAACACTGAGGATCTGGGAGGCTGGCCCAGCAACTGAGGATCTGGGAGGCTGGACAACAAATGAGGATCTGGGAGGCTAGCCCAAACACTGAGGATCTGGGAGGCTGGCCCAGCAACTGAGGATCTGGGAGGCTGGACAACAAATGAGAATCTGGGAGGCTAGCCCAAACACTGAGGATCTGGGAGGCTGGCCCAGCAACTGAGGATCTGGGAGGCTGGCCCAGCAACTGAGGATCTGGGAGGCTGGCCCATCAACTGAGGATCTGGTAGGGTGGCGGATAAACCTGGCAGAAAAATCTGCCCCCAACCAGCTCAGAATCAATCATTCCGTCCGGCAATAACGCCTTCGCGTCCCGTCGAACTGACCACATGTAGATAGTTGGCGCCCATTGTGCAGTCTCTCGTGCTGGCCAGCAGCTCTCGAGAATTGAAACCGGCATGGCAGAGTCCGCAATGAAACGAATAGCTGGCTCCGCACACGTTGGATTCCGTCGAATGACAGCGACGGCAGTGCTTGCTCAGGCCGGACGGGCTGGTGTAGACCCGGCAGCACAGGCCGCATCGGTATCTGGGCCGCTGGGTCAACGGCAGATGCGACTGCTGGTGCAGCTGACAGTTGCGAGAATTTGTAAACGTCCTATCGCACAGCCGACAGGTGAACATCCGACACCTGTCCCGGCTGTTAGTTGCTGCTGTTGATGAGGAATGAATCGAAGACCGACTTTGATGAAGTGGCAAAGGGAGCTGAGGATGCCGAAGCAGGGCAGGCGGCGGTGGCGACGGCAGCTGAGGGCTCAGACGACAAGCTGGCAGGCGTAAGCCGACACGGTGGAATTCGAGGAGGCCGGACTGGGGCGGCAGCTGGAAAAAGTGGCCGCAGCAATGCCTCCAGCAGCCGCCGACGCCGCCGTTGCCTCTTCGGCGTCGGCCAGAATGACGCAGACAGCGTCGTCCGTCT
>NIVC01000240.1:0-145000 GCA_002269645.1 Macrostomum lignano
CCTCCATGTCGCGGCGGATGTACCTGCGCAACGAAGGGGTGATGGTAGCTGTGTAGGTTCGTCTCGATGCACTCAAGTGCTTGTCTACTTGTCTATAGGAGCGGAATGAAGTGTAGTTTAGTAGCGGAATGAAGTATTAAATTAGTAGCGAATGAAGTATTAAATTAGTAGCGGAATGAAGTATTACCTTAGTAGCGGAATGAAGCATTAAATTAGTAGCGGAATGAAGTATTACCTTAGTAGCGGAATGAAGTATTACCTTTGTAGCGGAATGAAGTATTACCTTTGTAGCGGAATGAAGGATTACCTTAGTAGCGGAATGAAGTATTACCTTAGTAGCAGAATGAAGTATTAAATTAGTAGCGGAATGAAGTATTACCTTAGTAGCGGAATGAAGTATTACCTTTGTAGCGGAATGAAGTATTACCTTTGTAGCGGAATGAAGGATTACCTTAGTAGCGGAATGAAGGATTACCTTAGTAGCGGAATGAAGGATTACCTTAGTAGTAGCGCGAATGAAGTATTACCTTAGTAGCGGAATGAAGGATTACCTTAGTAGCGGAATGAAGGATTACCTTAGTAGCGGAATGAAGGATTACCTTATTAGCGGAATGAAGTATTACCTTAGTAGCGGAATGAAGGATTAGCTTAGTAGCGGAATGAAGGATTAGCTTAGGAGCGGAATGAAGATTAGCTTAGGAGCGGAATGAAGTATTAGCTTAGGAGCGGAATGAAGTATTAGCTTAGGAGCGGAATGAAGGATTACCTTAGTAGCGGAATGAAGGATTACCTTAGGAGCGGAATGAAGTATTAGCTTAGGAGCGGAATGAAGTATTAGCTTAGGAGCGGAATGAAGGATTAGCTTAGTAGCGGAATGAAGGATTAGCTTAGTAGCGGAATGAAGTTTTACGTTAGTAGCGGAATGAAGTATTAGCTTAGCGAGCGGAATGAAGTATTAGCTTAGGAGCGGAATGAAGTATTAGCTTAGGAGCGGAATGAAGCATTAGCTTAGGAGCGGAATGAAGTTTTACCTTAGTAGCGGAATGAAGTATTAGCTTAGGAGCGGAATGAAGTATTAGCTTAGGAGCGGAATGAAGTATTAGCTTAGGAGCGGAATGAAGCATTAGCTTAGGAGCGGAATGAAGTATTAGCTTAGGAGCGGAATGAAGTATTAGCTTAGGAGCGGAATGAAGTATTAGCTTAGGAGCGGAATGAAGTATTAGCTTAGGAGCTAGATAAGAAAGTACAGGATTGAAACAAAAAATAACAAAACCAAGCACTTACTCTTCGGCGTTGTAATGAAACAGCTCCTCATCAGACGGTCTCAAATGCATATTAGGAATAACAATTCGTTCGCACAGCTGTCTGAGAGTTTCCGGCTCGCCAAATAGCTGCTTGTTTTGCGGTCGTTCGGCCACGCTAGCAAGAATTTGATAGCATTGCTAACTAGCAGGTCGTATTTAGACTGCGGCCCCGTGGCCAGTAGCAAGCTCCAGACGTCCTTGACAAAGTCTGGCAGATAGGGGGCGAATTCTTCATCGTATTTGCAAGCGTATAGGCTGACAATTTCGCAGATCTGCGAGCCGATCTGCTCCAGAATTCCGGCTTCGTCAGGATCGGCGGATTCCAACAGCGGGCTGCGCAGCTGCAGCAGCTCCCGGAGGCGGGGCATCCATTTCGGCATGTTGTCCTCGAAGAATTCCGGAATGTCCTGGTAGTTTAAGCTGTAGAATATCTTGCAGATTAGCAGTAGGCAGCCGCACACGGTCTGAGGGAGGCAGCGTGAGTATTGAAGAGAGGGAGACGGTAATGCGAGCGAATCGATGTGCCTGTATGACCCGCTTTGACAATTTTCATGTATGCCCCATTTAGAACCTAAACACCAATTTTGGAACCTAAATAACCCATTTTGGCGCCAAAGATACATCTCAACCCCCGCCTCCCAGATCCACCTATGAACCTATGCGTATATTCATTAGACAACATTCATACCTATTTTGAAAGCTCAATATGACTCATTTCAGCCTCCGTATGACGCAATTTAGCATCGACATGACCCAACTCAAGTCTCAATATAACCCAAATCCAGCCCCAAGATGACTCAAATCCAGCCCCCACATGACCCCTCAAATCCAGCCCCCACATGACCCTCATCCAGCCCCAACATGACCCTCATCCAGCCCCAACATGACCCAAATCCAGCCCCAACATGACTCAAATCCAGCCCCAACACGACTCAAATCCAGCCCCAACACGACTCAAATCCAGCCTCAACACGACTCAAATCCAGCCCCAACACGACTCAAATCCAGCCCGAACATGACCCCCAAAATCAAGCCCCAAAATGACCCAAATCCAGCCCCAACACGACTCAAATCCAGCCCCAACACGACTCAAATCCAGCCCGAACATGACCCCCCAAAAGCAAGCCCAAAACGACCCAAATCCAGCCCCAACACGACTCAAATCCAGCCCCAACACGACTCAAATCCAGCCCCAACACGACTCAAATCAAGCCCCAAAACGACCCAAATCCAGCCACAACACGACTCAAATCCAGCCCCAACACGACTCAAATCCAGCCCCAACACGACTCAAATCCAGCCCCAACATGACTCAAATCCAGCCCGAACATGACCCCCCAAAATCAAGCCCCAAAACGACTCAAATCCAGCCCCAACACGACTCAAATCCAGCCCTAACACGACTCAAATCCAGACCCAAGACGACTCAAATCCAGCCCCAACATGACTCAAATCCAGCCCCGACACGACTCAAATCCAGCCCCAACATGACTCAAATCCAGCCCCGACACGACTTAAATCCAGCCCCCACATGACCCAAATCAAGCCCGAACATGACCCCCCAAAATCAAGCCCCAAAACGACTCAAATCCAGCCGCAACATGACCCAAATCCAGCCCCGACATGACCCAGCACTATAGAGTCAAATTTAGGCAGTCGGAACCCCGCAGACGCAGACCTGCAGGCCATCCTTATTAGACGCGCTGGCCTGAGCGGCGGCATAGTCCATAGCGGCCAGAAACAGGTCCGTAAGCGGCTGGGCAAAATTCTGCAGCACGTATTTGATCTCCAGCCAGAGCCGGTCCGATCGGGACTCGTACCGATAGCGCCGGAACAGCGAGTGTGCAGTTTTCAATACGCCATTGATTGCGTGAAAATCGCCCGAACTAAATCTGGCCACCAGCTGGCCAATCAGGCCCGGCCAACGGTCGGGGAAATCGGCCCGACCAATCAGGGCGATCACGTCGGACAGCTGGTTCTGCAGGGCGGCCGGGCTGGACAGCATGGCGTCGACTAGTTCGACCTTCAGGCGTTCCCGATCGTCGTGAGCAATGGAAGTGTCAGCGGCTTCATCGTCGCGCCAGTGCTGCTTGACGCTGTTCTTCAGCAGCACCGCGGCGGACAGGCGGACTGTGCTGGACAGGTTCGGCTGGCAGACAATGTGCAGCAGAGAGAGCGGGAAGCCCGGCTGGCAGGCCGAGGACTGGAGGTGCTGCTCGCTTGGCTTGCGAACAGCCGGATCGGGTGAGACCGTGTTCTCAATGTGCTTCACAATGGCTTCCATTACTATTATATATAGTTTCAAGTCGGCTTAAGTGTCTGTGTTGATTTGGGCGAAGTTGTTCTTATATCAAGCATGAAATTCGATTGAGGAAGTACAATTATGGTATTAATTTGAAACGTGAAATTCTAATCATAACAGATTATTGCAGTAATTAGGCCAGGGGTCGGCTACCTTTTTTTACCTTCAAGGGCCGGATAAAGAATCCAGCTTATGGCTGCAGGCCAGATGGGAGAAGGAATAGAATATAATAGAATGAGGAAAAGGAAAAATTAAAAAGCACTTTTCTAAAAAACCAATTCCTTCTTCAGTTTTAAAAATCACCTTATTCAAGTAAAATTTCACGGACAAAGATGTTTGCTATGAAGCTCTTTCTTTTCTAAAATTAGCTCTTAACAAAGACGACAAAATAAAGCTTTCACAAAAAATAGACATTCCCCCTAAATAAAAATATAACCAAGATAGCAAGCATCCCCCAGACAGCAAGCATCTCCCAGACAGCAAGCATCCTTCAGATAGCAAGCATCCCCAGATAGCAAGCATCCCCCAGATAGCAAGCATCCCCCAGATAGCAAGCATCCCCCAGATAGCAAGCATCCCCCAGATAGCAAGCATCCCCAGATAGCAAGCACCCCCAGATAGCAAGCATCCCCCAGATAGCAAGCATCCCCCAGATAGCAAGCATCCCCAGATAGCAAGCATCCCCCAGATAGCAAGCATCCCCAGATAGCAAGCACCCCCCCTTTTCCAAGAATAAGCAACCGCAGATAGCAAGCATCCTGAAGATAGCAAGTAGAAGATGATAGATGATAGAGGAGAGAAGAGGAGAGAGAGCTGAGAAGAGACACCAACCTGGAACGGGACGGATTGCTATTGTGAAGTTTCAAAGGACCCGGAGGGCCGGATATAGAGAGGCTCAACAACATTCCAGCTCAGTATTGGCTTTTGAATGACGCAACTTGCGCCACGGGACGCAGAGTTGGGCTGGGTGAGGAGGGATTGGGAAGAGCGGAGGGCAAGGATTTGACGGATTGAAGCTTCCGCCGGGTTTTCATTGTTTTTTTTCAAGCATTTTTTCATATCAAAATGGTTTAGCAAGGTGATAGACGCTGGTCGAAAGACACTGCTCATTTGGGGCAAAGGGTGGCGACTTTTCAATGTTTGCTGAGTATATGTCAGGCTTGCGGGCACCTTGACCCAAAGTCTTCGGCGACATCGTCCAACAACCAGCGTACTGTACTGTACGCAGGTACACGCTCACACAAGGTGTACAGCGAGCGGCCCTTGACTTTCGATACTAATGTGCCTTGGGGGGTTGGCCCTCCTGCAGACGCACAGGAACAGAAGGCAGACACACGAAAAGTGTTAAGAGGGAAATTATCAATTTAATCCAAAAAACAAACCAAAGAAACTCTAAACGCTTTTTCATTAAATTGAATTCTTGAATTTCCATGAATTTCAACAACTGAATTTTCGACCAATTTCTAACCCAAACCCAGAATCTATCTCCCGCAAACGGTTGCTCACCCGAGCATTATAGAGCATAAGCCATGCTTATCTCTGCCCAGCAGGCACTCAAAAAAATAGCATGCACCGGTCTCCCAAAAACTGAAACTTGACACCATTTTCTTCCATCTGTCTCTCATTCTCACCCAGCAGCAGAGGACAAACACGTGGAGAATAGTGTATACAATAATAATAAAAAGTACACAGTTCACCCAGCTAACCTTATACACTTACTCAACACATTATAATAGCAATAAATTTGCTAATCACACTATAAAGGGTGCCCGCCTATTATCTATGAATAGTTGCGTACTAACCACGTGTTAAAACTGTCAGAAATATCACAGTAAAAAGGGGTAAATAACTTGAAGAAGAGAATACTGTGTTTTTACATAATAAAAGAGGAAATATATGTAATGTATATGTATTCTCAAACCATGGAGATTATTAACCAGCACGGAATTAGAAAAGTTTCTCGAAAATTAATTAGAGAAAAATAAGTGAGGCCTGAGCTCACACAAGAAAGAAGGCGTCAAATTCTCTGTTAAAGCTACTGCTGAACAAGAAAATTAGTTAATAAAAAGCTCTTTCACACGAGAAACCCATTAAAATATGAATGATGAAAATGAGGCCCTTATCGAGCAGGAAAGAGTGCCACTTTGGGCAATATGCCAGAAGTTCTATTAGTCTCACACCTTGATGGTCACGGATAGAAATGGAATCATGATATAACTGTTAAATATAGAAACAATCTTTTAATATTGCGCACAAAACGGAACATAAGAGAAGAAATGCTGCAACATGAAACAGACCAAAGATAAAGCCAGCAATACAGGAAAAAGCAATTAACAAAAACCCACAGTAAATATGGGATCTGAGATCACGCTGTTGCTGAGGAAAAAAGTAAATAAAAAAGTGACAGAGAGAACTCACTACATTAGAGCTGATGGTATGCAAAGAGATAAGAGAAATGCTTCTAAAGCAAAATTGCACGACACAAATTGTGTAACAATAAAAACGATAGCGCTTCTTAATCGAAATCTTTGTTTAACTATTCTAGTTTCTAAGAAAGTAATATTTCTCGGCTTAAAAATATTGATGCAATAAAACAAGTTGGGGGGAGGAATGGGTGTGGAGTGAGGAAAAGTTAAAATAGGACGCATGTGCAAACATCTTTGAATAAGTATAAATGCGGCCGATATTTGCAGACAGTTAATAAAGGAATGACGCGTAGCGTAACCATTGCGCGTTATTGTAAAACCATATAAAAGCAGTTTAAAGCAAAAAGCCTAACGTCACAAACAATGTCTAACTAGAGTGCTAACTACAGAGAAGCAATGCGGACATGGACATTGCGTGAACGGTAATATTAATGAGAAGAGGAACATCATCTATAGCCACAATGACAATGTGGATTTAGAATCACTGTGTGGCATTGTGACAGGGCAGTCTCTGTGGGTCTGAGATTGCGGATGGTAGCCCTACCCAGGCAATGAAGGTGACGGCCCAGACACTGAGGATCTGAGAGGCTGGCCCAGCAATTGAGGATCTGGGAGACTGGCCAAGCAATTGAGGATCTGGGAGGCTGGCCCAGCAATTGAGGATCTGAGAGGCTGGCCCAGCAACTGAGGATCTGGGAGACTGGCCAAGCAATTGAGGATCTGGGAGGCTGGCCCAGCAATTGAGGATCTGAGAGGCTGGCCCAGCAACTGAGGATCTGGGAGACTGGCCAAGCAATTGAGGATCTGGGAGGCTGGCCCAGCAACTGAGGATCTGGGAGGCTGGCCCAGCAATTGAGGATCTGGGAGGCTGGCCCAGCAACTGAGGATCTGGGAGGCTGGCCCAGCAATTGAGGATCTGAGAGGCTGGCCCAGCAATTGAGGATCTGGGAGACTGGCCAAGCAATTGAGGATCTGGGAGGCTGGCCCAGCAACTGAGGATCTGGGAGGCTGGCCCAGCAATTGAGGATCTGGGAGGCTGGCCCAGCAACTGAGGATCTGGGAGGCTGGCCCAGCAACTGAGGATCTGGGAGGCTGGCCCAGCAACTGAGGATCTGGGAGGCTGGCCCAGCAATTGAGGATCGGGGAGGCTGGCCCAGCAACTGAGGATCTGGGAGGCTGGACAACAAATGAGGATCTAGGAGGCTAGCCCAAACACTGAGGATCTGGGAGGCTGGCCCAGCAACTGAGGATCTGGGAGGCTGGACAACAAATGAGGATCTGGGAGGCTAGCCCAAACACTGAGGATCTGGGAGGCTGGCCCAGCAACTGAGGATCTGGGAGGCTGGACAACAAATGAGGATCTGGGAGGCTAGCCCAAACACTGAGGATCTGGGAGGCTGGCCCAGCAACTGAGGATCTGGGAGGCTGGACAACAAATGAGAATCTGGGAGGCTAGCCCAAACACTGAGGATCTGGGAGGCTGGCCCAGCAACTGAGGATCTGGGAGGCTGGCCCAGCAACTGAGGATCTGGGAGGCTGGCCCAGCAACTGAGGATCTGGGAGGCTGGCCCAGCAATTGAGGATCGGGGAGGCTGGCCCAGCAACTGAGGATCTGGGAGGCTGGACAACAAATGAGGATCTAGGAGGCTAGCCCAAACACTGAGGATCTGGGAGGCTGGCCCAGCAACTGAGGATCTGGGAGGCTGGACAACAAATGAGGATCTGGGAGGCTAGCCCAAACACTGAGGATCTGGGAGGCTGGCCCAGCAACTGAGGATCTGGGAGGCTGGACAACAAATGAGGATCTGGGAGGCTAGCCCAAACACTGAGGATCTGGGAGGCTGGCCCAGCAACTGAGGATCTGGGAGGCTGGACAACAAATGAGAATCTGGGAGGCTAGCCCAAACACTGAGGATCTGGGAGGCTGGCCCAGCAACTGAGGATCTGGGAGGCTGGCCCAGCAACTGAGGATCTGGGAGGCTGGCCCATCAACTGAGGATCTGGTAGGGTGGCGGATAAACCTGGCAGAAAAATCTGCCCCCAACCAGCTCAGAATCAATCATTCCGTCCGGCAATAACGCCTTCGCGTCCCGTCGAACTGACCACATGTAGATAGTTGCGGCGCCCATTGTGCAGTCTCTCGTGCCTGGCCAGCAGCTCTCGAGAATTGAAACCGGCATGGCAGAGTCCGCAATGAAACGAATAGCTGGCTCCGCACACGTTGGATTCCGTCGAATGACAGCGACGGCAGTGCTTGCTCAGGCCGGACGGGCTGGTGTAGACCCGGCAGCACAGGCCGCATCGGTATCTGGGCCGCTGGGTCAACGGCAGATGCGACTGCTGGTGCAGCTGACAGTTGCGAGAATTTGTAAACGTCCTATCGCACAGCCGACAGGTGAACATCCGACACCTGTCCCGGCTGTTAGTTGCTGCTGTTGATGAGGAATGAATCGAAGACCGACTTTGATGAAGTGGCAAAGGGAGCTGAGGATGCCGAAGCAGGGCAGGCGGCGGTGGCGACGGCAGCTGAGGCTCAGACGACAAGCTGGCAGGCGTAGCCGACACGGTGGAATTCGAGGAGGCCGGACTGGGGCGGCAGCTGGAAAAAGTGGCCGCAGCAATGCCTCCAGCAGCCGCCGACGCCGCCGTTGCCTCTTCGGCGTCGGCCAGAATGACGCAGACAGCGTCGTCCGTCTCCTTGACGCCTAGAGGGATGATATTAGTGAGGCGAAGCCGGCCAAGGTCATCGGCAGCCGGCACCAGGACTCCGTCGCGTCGACGCCGGATGTACAGCTCGGTTCGCTTGCCGACCGACTGGAATAGAAGAACCAATAAGGCATCAGTGAGGCAACTAGAGAGACAGTCAATAAGCCACCAGTGAGGCAACTAGAGAGACAGTCAATAAGCCACCAGTGAGGCAACTAGAGAGACAATCAATAAGCCAGTCAGTGAGGCAACCAGAGAGACAACCAATAAGCCAGTCAGTGAGGCAACTAGAGAGACAGCCAACAAGCCATCAGTGAGGCAACCAGAGAGACAACCAATAAGCCAGTCAGTGAGGCAACTAGAGAGACAACCAATAAGCCAGTCAGTGAGGCAACCAGAGAGACAACCAATAAGCCAGTCAGTGAGGCAACTAGAGAGACAACCAATAAGCCAGTCAGTGAGGCAACCAGAGAGACAACCAATAAGCCATTCAGTGAGGCAACTAGAGAGACAACCAATAAGCCACTCAGTGAGGCAACCAGAGAAACAACCAATAAGCCAGTCAGTGAGGCAACTAGAGAGACAGTCAATAAGCCATCAGTGAGGCAACTAGAGAGACAACCAATAAGCCAGTCAGTGAGGCAACGAGAGAGACAGCCAATAAGCCATCAGTGAGGCAACTAGAGAGACAATCAATAAGCCATCAGTGAGGCAACTAGAGAGACAATCAATAAGCCATCAGTGAGGCAACTAGAGAGACAACCAATAAGCCAGTCAGTGAGGCAACCAGAGAGACAGCCAATAAGCCATCAGTGAGGCAACCAGAGAGACAACCAATAAGCCAGTCAGTGAGGCAACCAGAGAGACAACCAATAAGCCATCAGTGAGGCAACTAGAGAGACAACCAATAAGCCCACCAGTGAGGCAACTAGAGAGACAACCAATAAGCCAGTCAGTGAGGCAACCAGAGAGACAGCCAATCAGCCAATAAGGCATCAGTGAGGCAACCAGAGAGACAACCAATAAACCAGTCAGTGAGGCAACCAGAGAGACAACCAATAAGCCAGTCAGTGAGGCAACTAGAGAGACAGCCAACAAGCCATCAGTGAGGCAACTAGAGAGACAACCAATAAGCCAGTCAGTGAGGCAACCAGAGAGACAACCAATAAGCCCACCAGTGAGACAGCAAGTGAAGCAAGCGCAGAGACAAGTTAACGAGAAATCGATATTACAGAACCTACGCTCGTATAAAACTAATAGAAAATAAATTTAGCAAACGCCGTATTTTAACAAAAATCGCATCAGCAATTAGAATTGTATTCAACAACTCATCATGATATTTTGCCATTTTAAGTGCAAACAATCAGGCCATTGACTTGCTTAATTATAGATATCAATTGATATATACCGAATAGCAATTCAAAAAGGTCAGTATTAAATAGATTTATCAAATATAAAAATCAAAGTTCATTCGAAACAAACAACTTATTAAATAGAATCGTAAGAGTTTAATAAATAATAACATAAAATACTGCATAAGCGCATGCATGGCTACTCAATATAGTAGATGCAGATACAAACAGAGAAGCATGCAGTGCAACTAAAGCAGTGCGGGATTATCAGCATATTGAAGGGAGAGACGAGATTAAATGGCAACAAACAGGGGGGGGGGGAAGGCGTGATCAAAGAATTTCGCCTCTCTGTATGAGGCGGCTGCGTTCTAATAATCGTCATCATCAGAGCTTTGCTCAGCGTCTTTTTGCTGCATCGATTTAGCGGCTAGTCTGGGATCCGCCTCAAGCTCCGTCTGCAGCACTCCGCCCTCCTTGCCGAGCATCCATTCAAGAGCTGCGAGGGTTAGGAATATTATTAAATAGTTAAATAAATATTTTGTTGACGCACTGAACTTGCTGAATTTGACGCGTCTCAGC
Organism: Macrostomum lignano; assembly: GCA_002269645.1. NCBI lineage: Eukaryota > Metazoa > Platyhelminthes > Macrostomidae > Macrostomum > Macrostomum lignano. The sequence continues at coordinate 10,670 of NIVC01000240.1, forward strand.
AATTCCCATTGAGCATTGGTATCTCAGCAACTCCCATTGAGAATTGGCTTCTCAGCAACTCCCATTGAGAATTGGTATCTCAGCAACTCCCCCCCCCTTGAGCATTGGCATCTCAGCAACTCCCATTGAGAATTGGCATCTCAGCAACTCCCCCCCCCCTTGAGCATAGGCATCTCAGCAACTCCCCCGCCCTTGAGCATTGGCATCTCAGCAACTCCCCCCTTGAGCATTGGTATCTCAGCAACTCACATTGAGCATTGGTATCTCAGCAACTCACATTGAGAATTGGTATCTCAGCAGCTCCCATTGAGCATTGGTATCTCAGAAACTCCCATTGAGCATTGGCATCTCAGCAACTCACATTGAGAATTGGTATCTCAGCAGCTCCCATTGAGCATTGGTATCTCAGAAACTCCCATTGAGCATTGGCATCTCAGCAACTCCCCTTGAGCATTGGCATCTCAGCAACTCCCATTGAGAATATGGCATCTCAGCAACTCCCCTTGAGCATTGGTATCTCAGCAACTCACATTGAGCATTGGTATCTCAGCAACTCACATTGAGAATTGGTATCTCAGCAGCTCCCATTGAGCATTGGTATCTCAGAAACTCCCATTGAGCATTGGCATCTCAGCAACTCACATTGAGAATTGGTATCTCAGCAGCTCCCATTGAGCATTGGTATCTCAGAAACTCCCATTGAGCATTGGCATCTCAGCAACTCCCCCCTTGAGCATTGGCATCTCAGCAACTCCCCCCCCCTTGAGCATTGGTATCTCAGCAACTCCCATTGAGAATTGGTATCTCAGCAACTCCCATTGAGAATTGGTATCTCAGCAACTCCCCTTGAGCATTGGCATCTCAGCAACTCCCATTGGGAATTGGCATCTCAGCAACTCCCATTGGGAATTGGTATCTCAGCAGCTCCCATTGAGCATTGGTATCTCAGAAACTCCCATTGAGCATTGGCATCTCAGCAACTCCCCCCTTGAGCATTGGCATCTCAGCAACTCCCCCCCTTGAGCATTGGTATCTCAGCAACTCCCATTGAGAATTGGTATCTCAGCAACTCCCCTTGAGCATTGGCATCTCAGCAACTCCCATTGGGAATTGGTATCTCAGCAACTCCCATTGGGAATTGGTATCTCAGCAACTCCCATTGAGCATTGGCATCTCAGCAACTCCCATTGGGAATTGGTATCTCAGCAACTCCCATTGAGCATTGGCATCTCAGCAACAACTTGAGCATTGGCATCTCAGCAACAACTTGAGCATTGGCATTTCAGCAACTCCCCCTTGAGCACTGGCATCTCAGCAACTCCCCCTTGAGCATTGGCATCTCAGCAATTCCCCTTGAGCACTGGCATCTCAGCAACTCCCCCTTGAGCATTGGCATCTCAGCAACTCCCCTTGAGCCTTGGCATCCCTAAAAACTGCCAAACTCACCATCGGGTGACGCCTTGCTGCCGCCAAAACTGTCCAATCCAATCCACTGTTTAATAAGTCCGTCATTCTTATACAGCAATATAGTGGGCACGTTCTTGTCCGGATAGTTCGGTATGCAATTGTCGGCCTCCCCGCGTACGAATTTCACCTGTATAGGAGAGTTGTAGAATAAGATTAAAACTATTACAAACAATACTGTACTAATGCAGCAATCAGAGACTTAAAAAGGTTAAAATAGTTCATGGCTACTTAGTAAGAAAGTAGTATAATACATGGATTTGTGACTGAAAGGGTCATAACTCCGAAGTAAAGGATAAATTGTAAACTCCTTTTTTAACGAAGACTTATATTGACTAGACTATAGTGACCTAGAGTGACTTTAACAAAGTCACACATCCTAAGAGTGACTTCAGCAAAGTCACACCTCCAGAGTGAACTCCAAGTGAAAACAACTAAACAATGCCGGAATAACTTGTACTTTACCTGGGGAAACTTAGCCGCCAACCGCCTGTGACAATCTTCGAGCAGTTTAGAGCCAACCAGCCCCTGCCGAGTGATGAGCACAACAACCGGCACATCTTGGCCAGCCTCGTTTACCTCGCGTTTCCAATCGGCCCGGGAGATTTCGCGCACCTGTCCGAATCGAGACTTGGCGGCGGCGTCGCGCATCTCGGCCAGCCGCTGCCGGCGATAAGCTTCGAGAAATTTCTCGTCATCGCTGTCCACGTCATCCTCGGCCGCGGCGAGCTCGTCAAGGTTCATGTCGGCCAGGTCCTGAGTTTTATTTTGTTTCATAAATAATAATCTCTGTACCAAAGCGATTATATACTACTTACCGTACTTTCATCATTAGTAGTATTGATGATCGAATGTTATGCAGCAGGATTTATTCGGTGATTTACTGTCATCTTAACAATCTGTAGGGGAAAGGGTTGTAGCCTAGTGGTCAGGGCGTCGGAATCGCGACTGAAAGGTCGGGGGTTCGATGCTTGACCCAGTCGGAACAGTTTGTGTCCTTAAGCAAGAAACTTAACTCTGCATTGCTTCAGTTCACCCAGCCATAAAATGGAGAATCAACATTAGCTGGGGTAATTGAGGGTGTGTGTGACGACCCTCCAGCCGTACGCAGCCTTCAGATGCGCCGCGCAATATCTGGGCGGAGCTGTCGGTTTCACATCTGCCCATTAGTGCAGGTGTAATCACTTATTATTAACAATCTTGAAAACTAAGCACACCAATGCTAGTTATGCTAGTCAATAACTAGCTAGTTAATATGGCAATAGCAACCAAAGAGATATCTAAACTTGCTTGAACTTTTGATAACCTATGAAATTCTGAGGTTCCAGGAACAATCATATCTCGGAATATCAAAAGTTCAAATTCAATCCAATTTGTAATCCCATTAAAACTATGAAAAAACGCTCACCTTTTTGCCTGATGCGGCAGCAGCAGCAAGTTTCTCTTCCACTGTCTGGTCAACAACCTCTGCCAATTCATCTTCCTTGATATGAGGATCTAAGATGCCCTTCTTGCGCAAGATTTCTTCCCATTCAGTGCCCCTGTCTGATTGGGGTGCACAGTACTGCCAGCTCATATGTGTTCTTTTAGTTATAAATTTAAAAATTTATACACAATAGTATAAAACACTCAGTAGCTGTAAAACAGATTGAAGGTGTTGCATTTATAATGCACAAGTAATTATATTTAAATATTACTATTAAGCTATTTAGTAAAGTTTCTTATAACTAGGATTTAAGGATTTTTACTTCTAAAAATATTAAGTATAATTTATTAAAAGTAAAAAAATAAATAAAATATTACTATTCAATGTTACTTTGATGCTCAAAAATTATATACTTTTCCTTTTAATATCCATAGTAGAATAGTGAAGTGCCTAATTAAGCACATTTTTTATTTAAAACTATAAACTAAAAAATCTATTATATACTAAATATGGTTTATCTATGTGTGATCAGTTTTAGCAAAAATGGCCTAACTGATTTTCTTCAAACTTGCAATAGTGAATTTTGATTTTTTTGTTCTTTTTCAACTCATTTTAAATGCCCACTGTTGTCTAAAACAAAAAAGAGCTTCATTCTATCCCAGATATTTCAAAGTAAGACAAAATACTCTAAAATGCTTTAAAAGCCATTTTGCAACATATTTTATAAAGTTAAGAAAGTGCTAACTAAAAACATTAAGCAATATAGATTTTTGATACCATATGCATATGGTCTTACTAGTATTATAAATCTGAGGTGGTTAAAGTCTAATGGTTACTGTTGAACTCATGACTTGAAGGTTAGGGTTCAATTCCCAATCCCACTGGAACAATTTATATACTTGAGCAAAACACTTAACTCTACATTGCTTCAGTTCACCTAGCTGTAAAATGGGGAATCAGTATTAGCTGGGGTAATTGATTGTAGTATATATTTCAACCCTTAGCCATTGGACTGAACAGTCATATGTAGCCTTTAGATGTGCCATCCAATAGCTGCAGATGAGCTATTAATTACACAACTGGCCCAATTAGGGTAGGCATAATCTATTATTAAAGATAGTTTTCTTCTAATATTTTAAATCTGAACTGTCTATCTATCTAAGCAATTGATAGCTCAACCTATTTGAACAAAACTTGCATCATTTGATAACAACTTTGTCAAATCAATACACATATATTGGCTGAGAATTTGATTGAATTGATTATTTTTTATATTTGAAATGGAAAATGGTTGATTCAGTACAAAACATTAACTGACTATTTTAGGCTTTTGTTGTAATTGGTCACTATTATTTTCTTGTGAATGTTAACAAAATAGTTTTGAAATTAAAATTGGTTTATCATTTTAAAATGGATAAACTTTTTAATATACATGTAATACCTTGGCATATTTTAAAATTGTTATTTGAATAGGATCACATTAGCAATTTCAATGTATTCCATATACCTGACTATTAGGCTTAAGAGCAGACTAGTCATTATTTCATTATTAATATATATTCATCAATGCATATAAAAATATTGTGTATATAAGTATGAAGCCAGGCCAAGCCAGGCCTAAATAGCTTGCATAAACCATAAAAAACTTGCTCAATAGCTAGGGCAGAGCACAAGCACCTATACCACAAAGATGCAAGATTGCAAGAGCATAAGAAAGGCAAAAACATATAACATAGAGAGCAAGCAAACTTCCTATAGAGGGCCAAAGGGAATGGCTCCCTAATATTTAGTTTAGTTGTGCATTATGTACATGCTTTCAATGCTTTGCTTTAAACATAACTGGCTACCTTTTAATCAAGGCTCAGTTATATTGCCTTGAAATAAGCAACCAAGTTATATGACTCATGGACATAGACAAAAAAGAATAGGTATAGACTATGTAATTACTAAAATTGGCCAGATTTGATTGTTGTATAAATGAGCCTTAAGTCTTGGCTAGGTTTATTCATAGGAATGTGTACTGCTAAAATTGCTATTTAATTTTTATGCATGTATGAATTTAGCTTTTTTATGGATTTTTAGCCATAATTATTGCAAGCTATATATATATAGCTTGTGTATTAGTTAATGAGCCATTTAAGAGCCAGGTAAATTTTATTTTGTTATTTAAAGAAGCAAAATTTGAATCATTTGAAAAATGAAACAAAAGCAATGGTCATAGCATCAAAGTGCCTTACTTTGAGTCACAGTATTGACTTGCCTTATGAGGAAAATATGTATGAAAAATCACGTATTATAAACATTTCAAAAAGGGCAAGAAGGGGTCCTAACTAAAAAGCCTAGCAAGACAGGTTCCTGAATAATTATACTGCTATAATTTAGAATTTTATAGTATTAGATATCATCAGTGTCCTTGTGCAGTCTAGCTGCAGAAAAATGATGACACATAATTACAAAAAGCCACTATGATAATGGCTAATAAATTGGCAAAAATGAGAGTCTACAATTTTTGGAAACTTCTATAGACTAAATAGAACATTGGCAAAAAGGCAAAATTATTTTGCTAAAAATGCAACAACTAGCAGGTATAGAGGCATCTTGCATATATAATGCTTCCAACATATTTGCTATTAACAAAACTAAGGTACCTAAGGCTGGAGGTTTGCAAGCCTAGTTTGAGGAGTGACAACCTGTTGTAGCAATTTCATTGACATATCTTGGCTCTTAATAAGAATTCAAAATAGTTGTAGATTACTATCTAATTGCCTGTAAGGATAGCTGTTGTCCAAATTAGAAGCAGAGATCGATCAGCTAGGATTTTATATTTTTATGTCAACTAATACTTTTAACACTCTTATTGTGAGGTTATGATTAAAAGCAAGTGGCACAAAAGACTGGCAGACGCGGCCCAGAAAGGGGAAACGAACCCCTTAAGCGACGAAATATATTGTTTTTGTTATTTAAAAGAAAATATATATTTGCCAAAAATACGCCGACTTAGCGGCCACGACGCGTGACTAAATAGCACAGAGCGGAGGGGGAGGCTGCCCTAAGCCCTGCACGCACGCAGAGCACCAGCCCCCACCAACCCACCAAAGTAAGGCCAGGCCGGCGCGGGTTGGGGGGGGGAGGGTTTAAAACCAGTTAAAGTCAGATACCTGCCTCAAACTGACGTATTAAACCCCAAAAGACTAACGCAGAGTAAAAGCAAGTGGCACAAAAGACTGGCAGACGCGGCCCAGAAAGGGGAAGCGAACCCCAACACCAACAGAAAGAGGGAGAAAAATAAATTCAACGAGCCGCAGAAGAAATTAAAACCAAGATAAAAAAGCCATGTCAAAGCATTAGCTCTAAGACTCGCACCTGAGCTTGGGATCTGCTTCAGCCGTCGCAGCTCGCTCCGCTCGAGAACCGCGCCAGAGACCGGGGCTCAGCGCGAGCGACGCCTGCTCAAGCAACCGGGCTGCCGTTGACTCGACTCATTGAGGCAGGCCCTGCGCAGATCTTCCGGCTGCGCCTTGGCCCGGCCAAAGTAGCGCAGCAGAAACAGCAGCATGTGGCGGGGATGCGTCAGGCAGCGCGACAGCGGGTCGCTCAGCAGCTGCCAGGACCCCGGCATATGGTCGTGCCTCAGACTCTGCCAGAGTGGCCGTTTTGAGCAGGGTCATGATGATTGGGTTGCTGGAGGCACCGCGGTTGATGGAGCCGACCGCCGCGCTGCTGTCGACGTAGCCAGGCCACCTTGCCGCCGGCCAGCTGCTCCTGGAACAGAATGATGGCGAGCAGCGGCAGTACCGTCTCCTTGGCGTTGATGTGCTCGCTCAGGAAGATGCCACCGGCGTCACTGCAGAAGTCGACGAGGCGGAACTCGCGCTGGCCATCAGAGGTGCTCAGGATCATGCCACTGGCACTGACGCAGGCGTCCGTCTCGACCGCTGCCAGCACTCGGGCACGCCGCCACAGCTTGTCGGTCGGGAACACTGGGATTTCATGCTGCCTGAACTGCAACTGGGCCAGTAGCTCGCCGCGCACCGGTACTCGATGATGCTGCTCAGGAATAGCGATGGTAATCTCCAGGAGCGCGCGAAGCAGGGCCTTTGCAGGTTTGGCCACTTTGCAGAACCAGTTCAGTTAGCCGACTAGGTGCTGAAGGCGACGTTTTTGCAGGCTCTTCGAGTTGGCGCAGTCCTGGAGAAGTTCTTTAAGGCCGTCCATCTTCTCGGTGGGCAGTGACAGCAGGCCAGTCAATGTGTCGATCCGCACACCCAGGAAAGTGACCGAAGTGGCTGGGCTCTGCGTCTTGGCCCAGTTGATCTCAAAGCCGAGGCGCTGCAGGGTGGCCAGCAGAAAATTGTGCAGCTGCAGGCAGACCTCGTAGTCCCGGGCAGCTATGCAGAAATCGTCGAGGTATGCGATGACGACGAATTTGGACAGATGCGAGATTTTCCTGTACATGAAGCGCTTGACAGCTTGCGTTAGGCGGTGGAAAATGTTGATTGATGCCGCCGCACCGAATGGGAGTCGCGTGTCAACCAGGTAGGTTGGCTGACCGTCCAGCTCGAACGTCCACCGGAGCCCCTGTCGCCTGATAGCAGTCTGGGTGCACCTGAACGCTTCGGTAGGCGTGGCGAAGGTCGACCTTGCTGAGAAACCAGCCTGGTGCCAGCTGCCTGGTGAGATCCTCGACATTAGCAAACTTCATCTTCTGGCGGGGCTTGTACAGATCGTTGAGGCTGTTGCCCTGTGGCGCGGACGCGTCGTGAATCAGGTGGATGGCGCCGTATGCCTTCGGGACGGCGCCCAGTGGGCTGATGATGGTCGGCCTGGCGATGCCCAAGTCAGTTGCGCTGATGTACGGTACATCATGTACCGGCCACCCACGACCTCCTCTCTGATCTGCAGCTCAACGGCATGCCGATTCGCCTCGCAGCGGGCGGATGCATGATTTTCGAGCTGGGATTCGCTGGTCGGAGCCGCGTCGGTGATGCAAAAGCCATCGCGAATTCCCGCGATCAGAAACTCCGCGTCCGAGCCTCCGAGCTGGACTGGTGTCCAAGCAGCAGTTGACAGCGGCCAACGTTTTTGGAGTGCAGCCACCGGGCCGGCAACAGGGCCGGCAGCAGGGCCGGCAGCAGGGCCAGCGGCAGGGCGAGTGGCAAGGTGTGTTGTGTTGAGCTGTGTTGCAGATGCGGCAGATGTGGGCGAAATTGCAGGTGTGTCTGTGGCAGCCTTTTTTGCTATTGAACAGGCCGCAGATGACTTGTCCAGCGGATGACAGCTGGCCCTGCTACGGTGACCCTGGACTCCTTGACCAACCGCCACTGGGCCAGCAGCTCGCAGGTTTTTAGGCGCCGTCATATGCTTGATGATGAGGTTCAGATCAGGGCTGTCCCAGTCGCGCTGTCGCGAGTGCTGCTGCAGCCTCATGTCCTGGTCGTACTGGAGCACCACCTTCCAGTCGTAGCCTGCGTCGATCAGCTCGCCGATGTGGATGTTAAAGTTGAGGTAGGCGCTCAGCCTCTTGCAGTCGGGCTGTCCATCCGTACCGGGCGCCACCAGCTGGCCGGTCTTCAGCAGTCGCTGCATGATCCGCGTGTTGGCAGCCACCCACTGGCCGAAGTTGACTCCGGACAGGCTCGGCGTTGCGCCTTTCAGAGTCAGGCGACCATGTTCCTGTGTCAGCCATCCTCCCGACTGCTGCCTCTCGTCCAGAAAGTCCGGGATGAGCAGCGCTGATGGGGGCCGCTGGGCTCCGGCCGAATCAAACCTCGGTTGTCAGCTCTGGTCCCCGAACAGGCTGGCGTAGATGTCCAGCCCTCCTCTGGCCAGCGGGGGCGATGCGGTGCCACTGCAGATCGACTGCACTTCATCCCGCAACTGGGCCTCAGCCTTCTGCAGTTTCAGCAGCTCGATCCTCTTCTGAGTCTGCCGAATCTGCACTTCTGTGGCCTCCTTCGCTGGCGCAGCCTGGCGCACGTCATCTTCGTCCTGGTCATTGTCACCATTGTCGTCGCTGGGAGCTTGTTTGGCCTGGCTTGCAGCAAGCAGGCGGCCTATCAGCTCTTCTTTATTGCCACTTGTAGTAAGGCCTTCTCGCGTAAGCCATCTTTGAGGGCCTGCATGGTCATGCTGCCTAACGTAGAGTCCATTGTGATTGCAGTGCTTGGCAAATTAGGCAGGCTAAAAATATTTTGCCAAAAATATGCCAAATCAGCGGCCACAATGCGTGACTAAATAGCATAGAGTGGAGGGGGAGGCTGCCCTAAGCCCTGCATGCATGCAGAGCACCAGCACCCCACCAACCCCACCAAAGCGAGGCCAGGCTGGCGCGGGGAAGGGTTTAAAACCAGTTAGAGTCGTATACCTGCCTCAAACTGACGTATTAAAGACTCCAATTTTGCCTTGTGCTTCTATGCAATAGTCTATAATATCCTTTGAAATAGAATAATTAAAGGAACACTCAAAGTATTATCAAGCTGACAATATTCCCATTGGGTTAATCAGTATATATGCACTTTCATAAATGGAAAAAAGGGACTAAAATTATTACCTCTTAAACTAATTTATTTGCTTGCAATTTTAAACATAATAAATAAAAGGTTACCACTTATGGAAAATTAATTTATCAAGTTGCTTTTTAATTATTAAAAAATGGCAAAATTTACATTTATACTATTATAAAAAATTTTATAATGGGATAATAACAAGATTATTATAGTGCTACTTTGGAGAGTTTTCCATTTTGAGTAAGCAGCCGATAGGGGCATAGCCTTCTATTAAGCAGATAAGAACCAAAATAAAGGGTCTAAATTCTACAAACTAGTATCTTATAATAATATAATTTGTCAACTTTAGAAATAACTTGCCTAATAGATAATAAATTAATATACCTTTTAATACTTTTTATATAAGTGAAGTTTTATTTAGTCTTTAGCTAGCTTAGTCCTAAAAAAAGAGTTTTGATTTAGTAAGAACTTGGGTTTACTATAGATGTGACTTACATGTAAAAGAAACCCTAAAGCAAAATTAACGCTACTTTGGGTAAACAGCAGGAGTAATTATGACTGTCTTAATAAGGCAAAATGCCTCATCATCTACTTAGTAATACTTGGGTAATTCAGGTAGGCATTTTTGTGACTTCCTTGGTTGGCTGCCAAATTGGTTGGCCATATTGGCCAACTTTGCCAACTGTTGCACATGTATAATAATATATTTAGTCAAGTTAGTTTTTTTTTTCTCTTCCTAAATAGCAATAGGCTGGATTGCTATTAGAATTAAAGTTAGGCCTAACTTAAATGAGTGTTCAGTGTCATTGATTAAAGCAATAAATATTTTAGGCATTAAGTTATAAGCCTATAGCTATACATTGTATAGTATAATAGAGATAGGTTAATGGGGATTAAAGTTAAGAAAAATGTTTTTATCTTTAATATAAAAGGAACTTTCTACTTAGGTTAAGAACTCAAATAATAAAGATTGTTAAGGCTTTATACATATTTGTTAAGTAGGATATAATAGGCACTAAAAGTAGACCTAAGATAAATGTTTTTTAATGAGAATAACTCCTAATCCTTATTAGAATTATACTTAAATAATAGGCCCTAAATTATAAAGACTATAAATATATAGTATACACTTTAGATATTTTGGATAAAAGACTGAAATGAAGATCCACAGTTCAGAAGGCAACACATGCAACATGTATGCCAGGATTTCCTAACATATAATAAGGAAAGGTACTTGCCATTTTCAGCATATTCCAATATACTAAAAATCAAAACTTCCTATATACTAAAAATGAGTTGTCTGTAGGTAGGTAGGTATGCGATAGATTTCAGAAAAAAATGGCTCAACTGATTTTCTTCAAACTTGCACCATTCGATCAGAAATTTTCCTGGGATGGTACATGCATCTTGGCTAAGAAATTGCTCAATGTTAAAGGGATTAAATATTCGAAAAACATGCTTTTTTGCAAAGGTCAAGCAGCTCTTTTGACCTGGAATGCATTGTAAGAATGCTAAAGAAAAAACTGACTGGCTGAATTCCGATTATGATAAAGATTGCATCACAACAAGTTGAAAACAGTGTCGAAGAAATGCACACACGACTTGATAAAAATTGCATAACCATATTGCTAACTTAAATTGAGACTGATACTGGCTGACTGAGAAATTGATTATGTCATAACTTTTTACTTCAATTGACTTGCTGTAAGAATTGAATTATAAGGGCCACAATTCATGTTCTCCAATTGAAAAGAGATAGCCAAGATGCAAACAGACTGGAATGCTAATGTAGCGACCTGGGTTCAAATCTTAGTAGTGTAAAAAGAAAAAGATTTTTTTATCAAAATACCTTAAAAACACAAAACTGCTAAACATAATAGAAGCGCAATGTCAAACATAGAAGAGCCACCATGTCGAACAATAAAGAGCCAACATTTCGAATATAAAAGAGTTACCATGTCAAACATAAAAGAGCCACCATGCCAAACATAAAATAAGCACTATGTCAAACATATACGTGACTCTATGTCAAAGATTAAAAAGTCACCATGTCAAACATAGAAGAGCCACCATATCAAACCTAAACAAGCCACCACGTCTAACATTTAAGAGCCACCACATCTAACATTAAAGAGCCACCATGTCAAACATTTAAAAGCCACCATGTCAAACATTTAAGAGCCACCTTGTCAAACATTTAAGAGCCACCATGTCAAACATATATGTGACTTTATGTTAAACTTTAAAGAGCCACCATTTTGAACATTAAAGAGCCACCATGTAAAATATTTAAGAGCCACCATGTCAAACATTAAATAGCCACTTTGTCGAACATTAAAGAGCCACCGTGTCAAACATAAAAGAGCCACCATGTTAAACATTAAAGAGCCACCATGTCAAACATAAAAGAGCCACCATGTCAGACATTAAAAAGCCACTGTATCAAACATAAAAGAGTTACCATGTAGAACAAAAAACAGCCACCATGTCGAAAATAAAAGAGCCAGCCACCATGTAGAATATTAAAGAGCCACCATGAAGAACATTAAAGAGCCACCATGTCAAAGATTTAAAAGCCACCATGGCAAACATATATGTGGCTTTATGTCAAACATAAAAGAGCCACTATGCCAAACATAAAATAAGCACTATGTCAAACATATACGTGACTCCATGTCAAAGATTAAAAAGCCACCATGTCAAACATTTAAAAGCCACCATGTCAAACATTTAAGAGCCACCATGTCAAATATATATTTGACTTTATGTCAAACATTAAAGAGCCACCATGTCAGACATTAAAAAGCCACCATATCAAACATAAAAGAGCTACCATTTAGAACAAAAAACAGCCATGATGTCGAACATTAAGGAGCCACTTTGTCTAACATTAAAGAGCCACCATGTCAAAGATTTAAGAGCCACCATGTCAAATATTTAGGAGCCACCATGTCAAACATAAAAGAGCCATCATGTGAAACATATACGTGACTCAATGTCAAACATTAAAGAGCCACCATGTCAAACATTAAAGAGCCACCTTTTTAAACAAAAAGGGACCCTATTTTAAACATAAAAGAAGTGTCATGCCAAACAAAATGGAACCATTATAAAGCTAAGGAAATTGTTGCACTAGCTACTTGTTCTCTGGTGGATGCTTGCTATTTAAGGATGGATACTTGCTTACAAGGGGATGCTTGCTCTTGTGGGTGGAGGGTACTTGCTATCTGAGCATACATGCGCAACAGTCGGCCGAGTCGGCCGATCCGGCCGGCTGATTTGGCAGCCAACCAAGGAAGTCGCAAAAATGCCCACCCAAAAAATACCCACGCAGTAGTACTAAGTAGCTGACGAGGCATTTTTGCCTGATAAGACAGTCATAGTTACTCCCGCCGTTTACCCAAAGTTGCGTTAATTTTGCTTTAGGGTTTTTTTACATGTAAGTCGCATTTTTGGCCAAAAACTACGTCGCATTTTTGTTAAAACTAAGTCGCACGGCCGACCGAATTTTGGACGTTGCGCATGTATGTATCTGAGAGGGGGTTGCTAGATATCTATAAGGTATCTTTATATCCAGGTTATGCTTGCTATCAGGGGTTTCTTGCTATCTGCGGGATGCTTGCTATCTAGGGTTGCTTGCTATCTGGGGATGCTTGCTATCTGGGGTTGCTTGCTATCGGGGGATGCTTGCTATCTGGGAGAATGGGGAGATGTTTGCTATCTGCGGGATGCTTGCTGTCTAGGAGATGCTTACTATCTGGGGCCTGGGGGAATGCTTGCTATTTGGGGATGCTTGCTATCTAGGGAGTCTTGCTATCTGGGGTTGCTTGCTATTGGGGGGATGCTTGCTACCTGGGGAATGCTTGCAGTCTGGGGGATGCTTGCTATTTGAGGATTGATGCTTGAATGCTGTCTGAGGATGCTTGCTGTCTTGGGATGTTTTGTTTTTAGAGAGAATGTCTGTTGTTGTTTTTTGAAGGCTTTATTTTGCTGTCTATTTGTTATTTTTAAAGAACAAGGATTCTATCCAGATGTCCCCCATCGGGGGGCGAAGATTGCTAGTTATATCAACTAATCAAATAAATCAATGTATATCATGGCATATTCCGCATATATGATATAGTTAGGCCTAAAACATTGTGTCAGTGACATATTTTTAGTCCTAGCATACAAATGAGGTCTTATACTTTTTTTCCTGACCAGACCTACCATATACTACTAGACCTAATACAAGATTTAATTCCAAACTAGGGGCCTATGGGTTAGGCCTAAGATGAATGCTTTTATTTTTATCATAAAAAACTTATAAAGACTTGAAGGCTAAATCCTTGTGGCCAAGAAAGCATAGGCCCCCAAACTAGTTTCCCATTCTAAATTATTTTCTAGATTTTTTAAACTTTTGCTTTTAGTCTTATAATATAAAAGTAAAAATAAAATGTCACAGTGTAAGATAGCATTCATTATTTTACCATTTTAGTGATGCGTGGCGGAGGAAGAGCTTCGTACCCCTGTATGAATCAACATTCGATTTATTAATTTTTAAGGCTTTAGTAAAATGGTTTAGCAAAAAACTCTTTGCTGTTGTCTATGCCTTTACTTACTAGTTTTTGCCTTAAACGGGATCTTAAATGTACTCCTTGTTAAAATTTATTTAATTCCACGAAACTATATCGCGTTATATAAGTTGACGCTTGGAAGTTGGAGAAATCAAGGAGGAATTTTAATAGGCTTGCCTAGTTTTAATTTGTGACTGCGGTAAAGATTCTCTAGACGAAAACCAACAGACAACTTAGCTTAACTACTTAGTTTACCATATTTTAGGAGTTTAAAATTGCAATCTCCAATCCAATCCTATTCATTTTATTCCAGTAATAAACATTTGTAAATTAGATTTAGACCTAGTTGTAGGCTACTGGATGTTGTTTTTAAGTGTATTTTTTTATTTGAAAATGAATGTTTTTATTTTGAGTTAAACAGAGTGCCCTGTACATACCTAACCTACCATACTGATTTAACTTAACTTAGGCCTGCATAGTCATTCCTTTATAAGTTTATTTTAGTTTTAGCCTAGCCTTGGCTTATCTTGTCTATTCTGATAAATATCAGATTAGTTGCTAGGCCTATACTTATATAGTTAGAGACTAATTTAAAGGCTGAAACTTGTGTATTAGGGGCTCTTATTAATATCATATTGTTATTGGTCTAATAAATTAACCTTTTTTAGTTTAGCCAACATGGCAAGTCCAAGGACACGTAGAAGTCTTGCAAAACTAAAAAATCAAGATGGAAACAGTGTAAGTTTTGAATTTTTTCAATTTAATTTGTTTTTAAGATATGACAACTCTAAGTTTTTTAAGCATAAGGTGCAAAGAATTGTTTAAGTCTATGGCATATAAAGAAAAAACTAGGGAGAATTAATTTCTTATATATGGTGCATCTTCTTGATTATGTTTTTGGGATATGTCATATTTATTTTAGCACCTAGCAACTAAATAGCAATTTAAATAGGAAATTAAAAACAAGCAATAAATAGAGACAAAACAAAAGAAATATTTTTTGAAGGAGGTAACCAAAATAGTGCAATAAATAAAGTTTTGGGTAATCATTTGCTGATAATTGAGATATTTATGATCTATCAAAAATGTATAAAATGGTACAAAACTATACAAAAATGCAACTAATATAGTTTTCTACTAAGTATTTAGTGGTATTGACAATACTTTTCTGTGAGTAAATGCACTAAGGGACCTTATATATATATTATATATATATAGTATTTGCAAGTAAACATATATAAATAAAATTTAAAATGACTATAACTTCAAATTGAAAGAATGGCATCTTAATTTTTTGTTATTTACTTCTAGTGACAAAATTCCAGTGTGTGGATCATGTATCTGTATATGCTGGACCAAATTTAGGCATTGTAGACTTTGTATGCCAGTGTACACTAACCAGGTTCCAGTTTTACGCCAGTAGAGCAACCAGGAAGGGATGTACTATTACGGGTCTAACATCAAAAGATTATTTTAGGATCTTAACCCTAACCCTAAAGATGTTTCTTTCACTTTTCTTGCTTAACAGTGCAATGAGAGCATTTTTATTTATTGAAGGTATTCTTCACATAGTTACAAAGACATGTGATGCATGTGACATGTCATATGATACACTAATTATGGTCTTACTTTTTAGTTGCCAAAAAAGCATAGAAATTTGAGAAAAGCATGGATAAAGTGCATATGGCCCAAAAAAATAAACCTAGGTGACAAAACTGTTAAGTAGCCTCAAGTGCCATGCTGACAAAGTTGCATTTCAAGGTCTCTTTTTTGCACCTATTGAGTACCTTACTGTCCGTGTAGGTCTTGGTGTGCCTGCTTGTAAAAGGGTAACCGGTGCCTCTGGCCAGGGGTATCGCTGTAGCCTTTTAGATATAGCGGAATGGCATTGTCTAGCAGGCACTCGCACGTGTCGTTGCCTCAAACTAGACAGACATCAAACAAGTCCTAAAGGTCACGGCCAAAATCCCGGAGTGGAAACAGATAGCGGAGGTAGGGTAGACAGCTGAATATTAGATTTCAATAACATCCTACTTACAATACCTCTAAACGCTAGTCTTACGTGTCTATTAACATACTATCTGGATGCAAAATACTTATGCAAAGAACCTACAAGCAACTGTGTCCATAACTTACTTTGCTACAAAAAAATAGACATGACGTTGCACTTACTTTCCATGGCAGATCTGACCCATGTCGCACTTGCATACCAACAGCAGATAGACCATTGTTTCAAAGTGGTATGCACCAGTCGCTGTCTCAATGCCTGCGATGGAACAGTGCAAGAGGTTGCAAACAATCTCCAATCCTTGCCACTCTCACTCGTCTAACAGCCAATAGTCGTTCACTGCTCAGTGGTGCTCTTTACAGCAATGGACATGCTGTGCCACATTGTATTGGAAACGGGTGAAAGCCTTGGCATCGGTCAGCAGGGTTGTTATACGCTTCTCAGGGATTCGAATCCTGGTGGCCAATGTCCCTTTACCTAGGGGATTCCTGCATGTGATGGGATTTACTTTTTTGTGCGAATGGTATTGACTATGTGTATTATCCTTGACACTTTAGCTTGTCACTGAATGTTTTTAGTGCATAAAAACTGAACCCTAATTGACTTGGTCTTGGTCTTAGAAATTCTTACAAATATGCCAATGTCAGAATAAAGGCAGTTTAAACAACCCTCAAAGGAAACACTCATCCAGATGCAAAAGGCAAGAAACATATGAAACTCACATGGAGCAACGAGCCTTGGCAACTGAGCATCGGCTAGGGAGTTTACCTTGTCTCCTCTGCTCCTTTATCTTCAGGCACATGTATGGCATACAGTATATCACTGTGGCTTCACTGCATGGGACCAAATCCAGGCATTCATGGGTGAGCAGGTCCTCAAGGCTTTTGGCGTCAGTGCAATTGAACTTCCCTGTGGCGCCTGCATAGCAAATAAAATTATGAAAGAGTAATAGTTACTTTCGGCCCTTATCTTAGACTTGTCACAACAGCCTAATACCAATTTAGTAGCCAGAAACTAGATACTAAATAGAAAAGTAAAGTATAGAAGAAAAGGGCATTTAAAGTCTCTGAATGCTACCCACCTGTAATCCTCGCTGCAGCTGCACTGCTGTCATCAATGACTGCCAGATGCGCTGCCCTGCTTCTGCAGCAGGCTGTTTAACATCACCGAATACCTAGCCTGCTGTTACACCATTTGCTGCAGCACACAAAGTAGGTCTTTTGAGGCTATCTCTCCAGATTCCGGCAAATCAGGCAATGGTAGGCAGGGCAATACTGGTAGAAGTGAGGGAAAACCAGAGCGCTGGAATGGTAAAACAGAGGGTAGCAACAGAGATGCGGAGGGCAGCAATGGTGATTCAGGTGGCAGCAAGGGTGAAGCCGGCGGCAGCAAGGGTGAAGCCGGCAGCAGCAAGGGTGAAGCCAGCGGCAGCAAGAGTGAAGCCAGCGGCAGCAAGGGTGAAGCCAGCGGTAGCAAAGGTGAAGCTGGCAGCAGTGAGGGTGAGACAGAGGGCACAGACATTAAAGGGAAGGGCAGCGACAGTGCAATAGATGCCTCTAGAGCCTTGGCAAAGTCAGCACTGCCAGTGACTTCAGACCTGCTATTCAGGTGTCCCTGGACACAGCGTGTTTCTCAAGGAAAAAATGAATGCCTGAATGCTGTCCTTGATACTTCCTGTTAAATATGGGTTGATAGTAGTTAGGCACATGTAGACACAATAATTACTGCCAGCAAGTGTTTTATATTTATATATTAAAAAAAAATATATATATTATATATTTACCTATTTATATGCCAGTTTCGGGAGCTTGGGTCATTGTGCAAGATTGAGCACTCTGCAGTTGGCAGCCCATCTTCCAGGCAAGACAGATAGTAGTGTTGGTCACGTACTGTCTGCCTTCTTGCACTTGGGTGGCTGGGTGCTGGCAAACTGGGCTATGGAAATTTGGCTAAGCAGTCTGGCTGAATTTATTCAGTAGGAAGCCTCTTGGCCTTGCTGGATGCGCCCATTTTCATCATTAGTGCTTCCCACTAGGCCACATTGTTACTACTACTA
Source organism: Macrostomum lignano (assembly GCA_002269645.1). NCBI lineage: Eukaryota > Metazoa > Platyhelminthes > Macrostomidae > Macrostomum > Macrostomum lignano. Next base: position 28,686 of record NIVC01000240.1, read on the forward strand.
GTAGTACTAGCACCCTGCAGCAGTGGCTATGCTGGAGCTGCACCTATGGTGTAATTGGGATAATTAGGATACTAGTATTATAACTTGAATAATAGTAAAACACATTTTTAGTATATTCTAATTACAATAACCAACAAGAAAAAATTCTAATTTACAATTATAATAAAAACCACTTAAAGCAGTGTATAAGTTACAATAGTAATAATTTTACTAATATTATTTACTAATTAACTAATATGATATATTATTACATAGTTAAGTAATAAAGGAACAGAAACAGACTACAAAACAGACATAAGGTGTTGTCTCTTACTGTCACTGTTGATTTTGTCTTCAATGACAATTGGATTTTCTCCTATGGCTGTGGATTACTCTCTTGTTGCCATTGTTCGTTATAAGCTCAAGTTGTCACTCACAACACAAATTACACAACAACGAGTAGTTAGTGAAAGTTTTTTGAACCAACTAACCAAAATAGATAGAACAAAGCTATAAAAAGCAATCTTATATCTAAAGCTGAGCAGACCAATCAATCGATCGACTGGCCGGGTTTAACACGTATCTCCTCATAATTGGCTGGCTGGCTAAATGGCTCCTCCTAAATGCGAGACTTATATATATCAATCCAGAATTTTCCTATGCAACAAATAGGCTATTTTAATGTTGAAATTTTCAAAATTAAGTCCATTAAAAAAGCAGAAAACTGTTTTCTTAACCTTCTTTGGCCACATTGCCTCTCCAGTGGAGGGGTAGTGGCATAATTGTAAAAACAACCACCCCAACCTCCTCCCGCGGGTCGCTATGTTTTGGAGGGATGGGTGACGCATATTCTGGGTTCAATGCTAATAAAACCCCTGCGTGTGTGGGGTGCAGTAAAATTTAATGATTCCTCCGGAATAGGGGGGTTGGTTTGGGCTGAGTGTGTACATAGCAATATACTGTGTAAACAGATAGATAAGGACTGTGTTGAGATTCAATTGGTTTTATTATCGGCGTCTTCACCCCAACCTCCTCCCGCGGGTTGCTGTGTTTTGGAGGGGTGGGTGACGCATGTTCTGGGTTTAATGCTAATAAAACCCCTGCGTGTTGGGGGTGCAGTAAAATTTAATGATTCCCCCGGAATAGGGGGGTTGGTTTGGGCTGAGTGTGTACATAGCAATATACTGTGTAAACAGATAAATAAGGACTGTGTCAAGATTCAATTGGTTTTATTATCGGCGTCTTTCAAAAGGCTGTGTATTAGCTGGGCAGCTAAATTCAATGAATAAACTTGCGATCCTCTTACTAGCAGGCAGTGAATGTACAGTCGATACTTCAATGCTTTAAATTGGGAAGTTCAAACGTAACTGTTCCTTCACTAATTGACCAAAATTGCATTGAATTACAAAAAATTACAAAGAAAATTACGTAATTATTGTCAATTTATTGTAATTATTTACATGCTAATAAATTGCAATTTTTTAATGTAGCAATAAATTGTAATTAATTGCAAGCTAATAAATTGCAATAATGGCAATCTATTGCCATTCAGATCCTAGGCAATCCAATGAGTAACACGTCTACATGTATTGAGGTATTTTCACCAGATGCCCAACATACCCACTATAGAAAAATGAATTACACTATAAAAGCAAATAAGCCAATGTAATAATTTGTTTCTTTTAAATCATGAAGATGTAAAAATTGTATGAGTTTGTATTTGTATTCCAATGGAAGAACAAACCGGTACAGTTCCCGGAGATGTAAAACTACTAGGTCGGACATACCCAAGTGTATCGTCATGAGGTTTCAGATCTCAACACGAACTGTATAAAAATGAATACATAAAACAAAAAACTGTAAATAAAAAACTAATATAATATTAAATAAAACAGCACCTTTTAACATTTAATAACAGATACAAGAGTTAACCAATGCAATGTACTCAGCAACATTGAAAAATCGCCACTCAATACCCCAGTGAGCAATTTCTCTTGGACTATTCTGGAATAAAAGATACAATAAAACTGATCGGGGCAGCTTTAATTTGTCCAACCCTTGCACACTGCTCCCCCCACTTTATTCCTCAACTCAAGTCTGCCGTGGCGTAGCCGAGTTGCGTCAATCGCAAAGAAGAGACTTTACCTGCACTCTTAAAAGTTCACAGATGGATCTTCTGCAATGGCGACTTTATGATGTTGCTGAGTAAAATTAATGAAAATAAATGATTGTGCACAAACAAAAAACCAATAATTACTTGAGCAGTCAAAATTCATGTAACACGCAGCTTAAGAAGTTCATTTTTTACTTACTTGCAAAATTTGGAAACTAAAATAAAAATTAGGATCCAACTAATGAAAATCAGAGATAAAATCAACTTGCAGTTGACACACTATCGCTAGAAGCTCCTTGGACTGCATTTGGCGCACTAGTGATAGCAGCTCCTAGGCCAGTTGAACAGTTGCCTCTTAGGCCAGTTGAACAGTTGCCGCTTGAGGAAGCGACAGTTAGGGGGGCTGATTGAGATTGCTCCTGTGCCTCAGCTCTGCGCTTCAGCATGTACTGATGCATGTAAATGCAACGCTCCTGTTTTGATTTCTCCTCATCATCCATATCGCCGAATGGGCTGGTGATAATTTTATGCTAATAATTTTATGCTAATTAAATGCTAATAATTTTAGCATTTATGCATTTAATTTTTGTGGTTGTTGAAGTGTACTACGCAAAAATATACTAATGCCTAAGCATATACATTCGTATATACACGACTTTAAATTGCTTTGAGTACGATTTTTCTAGCACCTGATTTCTATGAAAGCACCCCATCGAGATGGAGTTTTTAAAATTAACTTTCAACAACAATTTCTGCCATAAGTTTTAACATTCCTACAATTACACCTATGTTTGATAAATCCACATAAATAATTAAAGTCAATGGAATAGTGCACAATCACAACTGTCTTTACTGATGTATTTTAAAACTAATAATACAGCACACATATTACATAATATAATACTGCAAAAAAGTTAACCGAAGAAATATGACCACATAAAATGCATCACGGTGACAAAAAGGGTCTGTGACCGTTTCACTTGTGTCCATAACACTGCTGACCACTTAATGTGAATTCTTATTTGTGACAATAGGGTCACATGTTACTATTAACTATTACTATTAACCATGCTTTGTGAACGTTCTGTTCAGGGTCACATTGTTACCTGTAAACTGTGACCATTTTGTTCAGGCTCAAAAGTAGTAACAGGAAACTAGTCCGTACAGTTGAATGAATAAACTTGTTATAAGTCATTATAAAAAATTCAAACGGTTACCTGTTTGACAGCTGTGGGACAGCCACCGCCGCCTTGGCAACGCCGTTTCAAAATTGAAAGCTACTTGACCATACAACTGAAGAAGCTCCAATGAAGAAGCGCCACCGCCTCCTGTGCGACAGCCGCCACCTGTGCGGCAGCCGCCACCGCCACCTTGGCAACGCCGTTTCGAAATTGAAAGCTACTTGACCATACAACTGAAGAAGCTCCAATGAAGAAGCGCCGCCGTCTCCTGTGCGACAGCCGCCACCTGTGTGGCAGCCGCCACTGCCGCCTTGGCAACGCCATTTAGAAACTGAAAGCTACTTGACCATACAACTGAAGAAGCTCCAATGAAGAAGCGCCGCCGTCTCCTGTGCGACAGCCGCCACCTGTGTGGCAGCTGCCACCACCACCTTGGCTACGCCGTTTCGAAATTGAAAGCTACTTGACCAAACAACTGAAGAAGCTCCAATGAAGAAGCGCTGCCACCTCCTGTGCAACAGCCTGCTTTGAGGAGTGGGGTTGTCAAAATTGAGTAGTGATAAACTGGAATATGAAATTGATGTATAATATTCCTTACTCACTTCGTAAAAAAGAATACCTGACATCTGAAATACTGTACGATATTTACGGAATGGTAGCATTGTGGTCCTGAACAAAATGGTCTAAATGTGGTCAATGTGAAGGGTAATAATGTGACGCAGAACAAAACAGTCCCAAAATATGGTAATAGGTGACCATGACGGTTACAAAACAGGTTACAGCCGGCCATTTTTGTGTCCATTCCGTTTTATACAGGTACTTGCAAAGGGCGTACTGCAGCTGTTCATGAAAGGTTTGAAAATCGGGTTTCAGTCGTGCAAAAATTGGTACAAAAAATCTCAGACAGCCAGACAACTTTCTGGACAACAAAAATTGTGTCCTAAAGGGTTAAAAGGTAAAGGAACCAACATAAACAGGCTGTGAATATGTTCCCGTTCCTTTGTATTGTATCATAGCACAACCCATTGATTGTCAGCTGTGGCATTTAGGCCATAGCAACTAATCTTTTTTGGTTTTTGTTGAAGGGATTTCTGAAAATTCAATAGAAATAATGTAAGAAATGATATTAGAAGCTATTTCAAAAAAGACTAATGAGACTATAATTAAGTCCTATTTTAAAAAATAAAAAATTCAAATGAATAAAGAACTTTACTATGTTTATATATAAAATACATAATAATATTAAAATGAGTAGAATATACCCAAAAGCTCAGCTACAGCAATTGTGGGATATATCTAAAGGCTATATATGGCTGTTTGGTCTTAAGACTAAAGGGTCACTATTTATTAGCTCCTTAATCTATTTAATACTTAATATATAGATACCTTAATTATCCTAAGCTTTTTGACTAATGCTAGCACCCATTCAATAGCTAAGTAAGCTAAAGCAATATAGAATTAAGCATTTTATTCAAAAACAAATTATTTTAAATCAGAATGGAACCCCCAACCTTTTAGCCAAGTTAACCAAGCATTCTTATTATACTATGCTATAACCCTTTGGCTTCGTCTAATAATGATATAAATAATCTTTTAGATAGTAACATGCAGCAGCCAGACAGTATGCGACTAGCAGTACCAGTTTGACTTAGCTAGCTAACTTCTACCTCAAAGAGAACAAATAATTCTGCATTTAAAATTTAAACTAAAGTATAAGCCTAAACTATGTAATATGCATGATTAATGCTTGCATATTCAATTTCTAATAAATACAATGGTTAATAAAGCCATTGTGTAATATTTTTTTAAAATAAAAAATAGCTCAAACTTTACTTCTAACTTAAATAATTTTGTCATTACTTTTATTAATATAATAATAGATTTAAAATGAGGTACACAAAGTGCAAGCCCCTTTAAAGTTTAATTCTTTTATTTTTTTATCTAAAAATATTACACAATGGCCTTATAAACCATTACATTAATTATATATTAAATATGCAAGCAATATTCATGTTTATTAAATAGTTGGAGGTAGATCCAGAGGGGGCAAGTGAGCCATCCCCCCTTAGCCATGGCCAAAAAATTTTGGTCATACTTTTTGGCCTGCTACTATACCAGGTCTATTTTCCAATATAGGGCTATAGGGCTTAGTAATAGCTTGGCCCCTCCTCAAAAATTTTCTGGATCCACGCCTATAAATAATTTAGACTTCTACTTTAATTTAGATGCAGAATTATTTCTTCTGTTACTAGGGCCAATATAAAGATTATTAATTCATATATCATTATTAGACAAAGCCAAAGGGCTATAGCCTAGTAATAAGAATGCTAGGTTAACTTCGCTATAAAAGGCTAACTAGGCTAAAATTAGGCCTAGGCTTAAAGGCTAAAAGCCCAGTAAAAGGTTGACTTGGCTAAATATACCTTATAGCTTGGTCAATTATAGTTCCTATCTAATTTTTTTGAATTTTTATATAATACTAAAAAACAAAAGTATCAAGACAAAAAAGTTCATGAACTTGTCTTGAGCAACTATAAAATATAAATATTTATTAATTGTAATAACTCTATATTTATTTTCCAAATAGGCCTAATCTTTAAATTTCAATAAATAGCTAGCTACTAATATTTTCACTATCATTGGCAATTAAACAGCTTAAACTAATATAAATTATCTAACTACAATACATTTATAGTCTTTTAAAACTTAAAAGCAATTTATCAATTTAGTCTATTATTCTTTGCCTTACTAAGGTCAAGGGCTTGGCTATTACTTAAAATTGTTAATTTTAATTTTTGCATTATATTTTAATTAAAATTATTTCTTTAAAGTCTAGGCAACATCTTAAAGGCTGGCTAAAGTCAAAGATAAGTCTAAGAGAAGTTGTAAGACCATTCTTGACTTAGGTAAGCAAATAAAAGTATAAAGAATTTCTAGACCAAATAGCTAACATCAAAGTATTTTCTAGTTTGTTACGAATGTGAAGAGGGAAATCAAGAACTAGGCCTATTCCTTAAAAAAGCCAAAATGAGAAGTTTTGGTTAGAATGGAAACATAACTAAAGGTGATAATTGCATTATTGCTGAAAATTAGTCAAGCTTTTCTAATTCTAATAAAAATTTATATTATATTTACAATAATAATATTAACAAAAATCTAGACCTAGCTGCCTAGCCTATATTCAAAACTAAAACTTTTAGACTATAGAATAAGTCATTAAAATAGCCTTTTTCTTTGGCTTTTATCTAATTAGTATTGATATAATTCAACTGATTCGAGCCTAGACACCCTGTATTGAATACCTGTAGCCTATAGGCCCTAAGGATAGCCAGCCATAGTCCATATAATAATATAGGCCCTTGCCCAACAATATATAAATAATCTCTAAATTCCTCTGAGTCCTAGGCTAATTTTGAATATCACACATTGAGAGTCACACTGTTTCACACTAAGAGTTTGCATCGAAGTCGATATGTAGGGGAGCTTAAATATATATTTAGCTAAAATAACTAAAATTGGCTAAAAAAGCTAAAAGTTGCGCAACTACTGTATCACTTACTCTTGTATAGCATAGCATTCTGTCATCTAAATCATTTTACTATATTTACTATCGTTAAAATACTCATAATCACCAGACTTTGATCAAAGACAGCAGGCCATAATAGTTTAAACAAATATTTCCAAATCAAGTCTGTAACCAAATATTATTACAAGTATTTTGCTAAAAGATATATACTATCTAAATAACTTGCATTTAATCTGTACTTGACAAAAGAGAAGAGGCTCATTCTATATAAGATGGACATTTTTGGAAAATAGAAAAAAGTCAATATTTTTGCTTGCCATTGCCTTATCAGCCAATTTTTTTACCAAATGTTTTTTATGTGTAATATCTACAATCTAAGAATAAATGAATGATAAAATGTTAGATTAGTATGCTATCAAGTGGCAAAAAGTCATTTTTGTAAAAATTTAGACATTTTTCTAAGCAAAAGACATCATTAAGTTTGTGTACCTTTTAAAAACAAATAGAAAGCTTTGGAAGGTTGAAACAAACTATAGATAAAAGTATAGTACTTGCATCATCAGATAAAAGTATTGGTGACCAAATAATCTATTATATTTTTAATATATTGGTACCTCAAAGTTACTGAATTGACAGAAAAAAATATGTTACGACCATAATGTTATGACCATAAGGCTGCCTTTTCTTTTGTATCTTTGTTGCCTTTTTGAGTTTATATATTCTACAAAAAGAGTATGATTACTAAAGATGTTCTGAGTCAAATTTTAAAAAATGTATTGCAAAATATCAAAAATAAAAATGTTATAAGACTTTTACCTTTTAGTTTCTATATGTCAAAAATCCTGTTGTTACGACCATAAGTGCCTTTCAAGGTTTAATAGCATCTATACTAATGATGATATCTACATGAAACTCTATAAAAATATTTTTTACAAAATTATCTTTCATTTAAAATATTGGTTTAGTATATTCTATTATTATATTTCATTTTATAAGTAAAAATAGCCTGTCATGTTACGACCATGCTTATATGGAATGAGCCAAGAATATTCGCCACTATAACATTAAAACTTTTAAATAGCAACCAATGTTCATTAATTATAATTAATTATACTCTAATAAATGCCAATTTTGGCATGCTCCTAAGAAATTGTAATTTTTATACTTCACTGACAATATCTTGTAATTTTTATACTTCACTGACAATATCTTGTAATTTTTGCAAGAAACTATGCAATTTGGTCAATAAGTGTTGAGTTTTAAGTTTTAAGAGAATTTATATTGCTGGAAAGATCCCCAAGAGTTTGGGGATATAAGTTATTTGCTTTAAATATGAAAACAAAAAGCACAGCATTAAAAAAACGATTTCCATACTTTTAAACTTTCTGCCAAGATTGTAGTTGGGGGGAGGTTGCGTACACAAATTCAAGCCAGCTATCATTTGAGTAATTTCAGTAATGGAGGAGGCGGTGACAAATTTCAATTGGTTTGATTATCAGTGCTTTCAGTCCATCAGATAAGAAAGTAGAGAGAAGAGATTTCAAGGAGAAGAGAGGATAGAAAGATGATAGAAAAGACAGTAGATATGAGAGCTGTGAGATTAAAGACGAGTCGATGACAGAGGGGAGAGAAGAGGGGAGTGAGGTGGGAATGATGAAGAGGGAGAGCGAAGAGAAGAGAATGTAGAGGGAAGAAAGGAGGGGAGAGAGGAAAAATGAGAGAGCAAAGGAGGGAGGAAAGATGGGAGGAGAGAGGGATAAGAGAGTACAGAGGAGAGAGAAGAAAGATGAGACAGGAGACGGTAGAGAGGAGAGGGGAAAGATGAGAGATGATTAAGGAGAGGGTAAGAGAGAAAATAGGAGTATGAGAAATGAGAGCAGAGAGAAGAGACGAGAGAGAAAAGAGAAGAGAGAGAGAGGGCAGGGTGGAGGAGAGGCAATAGATAAGCGAGTAGAGATGAGAGATGGAAGAGAAGAGGAGAGATAAGAGAGAATTGAGAGAAGACAGGAGAGAAGACAGGAGAAAGAGAAGCGAGAAGAGAAGAGAGAGAGCAAAGGGGAAAGATGAGAGAATAGAGATAAGAAAAAAGAGATAAGAGCGCAGAGAGGAGAGATGAGAGATAGGAGGTGATTGATAAGAAAGTAAGAGTAGAGATGAGAGAGATGAGAGCAGAGAGAAGAGATTAGATAAAGGAGCAAAGAGGAGAGAGGAGACAGGAGAGAGTCTCAGTCTGGACCTGGCAGTCAATTTTTGCAAACAGGGAAAACATGCTATGATATTTCAGAGGTTTTATAGAGGATTTTTTAAATTTTTTGACGTATATCCAGACAAGTAAAAAGCATATTTTATAGACTTTAGTTTCATAGTCTTGAGTGACTGAAATTTGATAGAGATAATATTTTTTTAATTGATGGATTGTAGCTTGAAGGAGATGATACATGCTGGATTGCATTTAACGGAGATGATTTTGATGATATCTGTTTGATAGAAAGGATGAAATGGCTAAATGAAAGGGAATAGAGAAAAGAGAAAAGGAAAGAGTGGATAAAATATTAGATGAAAGAGAACATGAAAAGAGAGAATCAAAAGGGACAGATTAGAGAAAAGAAAAAGAGAATAAAGGCGAGAGAAGAGATGAGGGAATTAAGAGGAGAGAGGAGAGGGGGTAAGAGAGGAGAAAGAGGAGACAGGAGGGAGTAGAGCCAAAAGACGAGAGAGAAGAGATAAAAGAGTAAAGATGAGGGGAGAGAGAGGAGAGGGGAGAAAGTAGAAAGATGAGAGAGCAGAGAGGAGATAAAGGAGAGGAGAGTGAAGAGATAAAAGAGAAGAGAGGAAAAAGTAGAGGAGAAAGTAGTGAGGAGAAAGAAGAGAGTAGATATGAGAGTGCAGAAAGGAGAGAGTAGAGAGTAGAGATGAGAGATAAGAGATGAGATGAGAAATGATTGATAAACGAGCAGATGAGAGCAGAGAGGAGATAGGAGAGATTAGAGATGAGAGAGCAAAGAGGAGAGAGGGACAGACGAGAGTCTCAATCTGGACAATGGCAGGCAGTCAATTTTTGCAAACAGGTAAAACAACATGATTTTTGGGGGGTTAATAGAGGATTTGGAGAGGATTTAGACAATGGGATTCGTGTCATTGGATTCAGCTGATGGATTTCAGGGAATGAAATTCTGGCGATAGGTGTTAAATTTGTGTTAAATTTCTAGTTCTATATATATTCCATTTCCACATAGCTCATAGTTGCTATTTATAAATTCTAAGATAAATGAACATAGCATACTAAGACTAAGCTAACTAAAGCATAGCATAGCACAATGGCACAGACAGCATAATTCAATTGCATAAACTATTATTATAATTACTATGTTATATTGATGCTAATGCATGATATGATGGTCATTTTTTCACCAGTTTTTCTGTCTTAATGTCTAGTCAGAGTTTTAAAAAGTCTGTAACATTTTATATATAATTATAATATTATAAGATTACTAAATACCTTCTACAAATCTTTATAGAATAATACTTACTAAGTTATTAGCATAATTTTACCAAAATTTCTTTTTTTTTAGATTAGATAATAAGATAAAGATACCAAGTTAGTCGAATTTGATTTAGTTTAGTAATAAATAATATCCCCCTTTATGTCTTATTCATTTTCCTTAGTCATTAGTAGCTTAGTTAGTAGAAAAAAACAGAAAAAGAAAGGGGATTTTAATTTGCTTTAATCTGATGCACAAATATATCTGCATATATCTGTCTATTGTTCTGCTTGTTTATGTTTAGTAAACTCACTGGTTGCTTTCTGCAGTTGTAGCTGAGCCTTGACTGTGCATTCATGGTCATTAGCTTGGAGTACAAACAGAGCTGCATCCACCTTAACAGTTCTCCAAAGCCTGCCATAGAATGCCACCTCACTGATGCAAATCCAGAGCTTAGCAGCATAGGCCTGTTTCTTCCACTTGCTCTCTTTCAGCTTTACAGCAAGCAGCTTATCCTGCCTTAGTTGAATATCATCTGTTTGCTAGCTTGCCAAACACCAGTGGTATTCAATGTGCAGCACTAAACAATGGGTGTTTATAAAACAGTGTGTCATCATTTTTAGTCTTTTCCTGTAACCACTCTGTGGTGCTGTTCTGACCAAATAGGATAATGAACTCTTGAGCCAGAGAGCATATATTTGGCTTGTTGCAAATAGTCCAGTCCAAAATACCTGCTTGCAATAGATATTGTCCTTTGGCACTAAAGCAGCCAGTATATTGCCTTTGCTAACAGTTTACAAAGACATCTACCAGGTAGGTGGTCCTGCATTTCCCTCTCTAGAAGCAGTAGCATAGCACCATCAAGAACCTAAGCGAAATAAAGTAGGTTGTAAAAATTAGTTTTCTGCATTTAAACATTTTGTTTTTTATTCTAACCTGTTTTATTTGTCTTTGAAATCTTACTTGCATAGCCTAGGCAGAAATTGCATTTTTTGCAGCCAGAATCTTTGCTATTAGGCAGTCCTAGACCTCTATGGATTCTGGCTCCTTGTGAATCTCTGCTTTTAGATTTGGGAATAACCCTTGGATGCCACCAATTACACAATTTGTATTAGTCACTATGTCCTAGACTCTTCAAATCAGTTAATTTAGACCACTCCAATATATATAGGCATAAAAGGCAATGTTAAATGTGGTAAATTTAAGTGAGCTATGGGTAGAATAAAAAATACATCATCAATACATAAAAAAATACTTAACATTCATACTCATAAATGCATATACATATATAAGCAAGAGTTAGCTAAGATTCTTTTCACATTGCCATAAAGTGTGTCACTTAACAAATTGTGGATTTCAAGTCTAAGCAAGCCTCTAGCTTCAACATGACTGGCTAGGCTAACCATGTGCCAGTGCTATATTCATTCTAGAATCAGAAGCAATTTATCTGCAAGTGTATATGATGCTTACTCTAGACATATACTAAATTTGTCTGGGTTAATAAGCTGTGCATTGATGCTGACTAGCTGTACCTGTGTGCAAAAACTTAGCAAGCTTATAGAAGCTATTGTGCAGACCTTGCATTTAGTTTTCTGATATCTTTCTAGCTCTTTGTTTATACATATAACCTAGTTGAGTACACTGACTTGTCTAGATGGCATGATGCAGTCAAGTGTTCTTGGCATACTGGCAGAGGTCTTATAGCTGATTATTGTCAGTATTGCTACAAAGCTACTTAAGATTAAGATAATGATCCATGATACTTGCTAGCAAGAAGCTAAAGGACATTAGCTTGCAGCAGAAAAATATTAATTGACTATAGCTTGATATATGCAGTTTGAACGCTATGGTCAACCACTTTTCAGTGCACTGTCTACAATAAATGAAAATTGCAGCCTCAAAGCTAGACTGCTAGGTAGACCTAGCACAGTGCCCATTAGACCTTCACTTCAAAATCACCAACATAGTGAGTTAATATTGCATTAGGCACAAAGTTGCTAATGGCTTTAAAAACTTCTCTAAAGTTGGCTTTTGATTTTCCTAACATCAAGACAAATAGAGTAAAGGTGCCTACTTTATGCAGCTATCACATTCTAGGAATCTATAAATGGAATTAATTTATTTTAATAGCTCACTGACAATGTATAGTGCTATTATAATGAACTATTTTTTGTATTTATGTAGCACTGTCAGTTGCATATCAGTGTCCATTACAATGTGTCAACAGGTTGGCAGCCTAATGTTAGCATACAAACTGAGCTAGGATGAAATTGTTATTGATTTCAAAATTCAATTCCACAAATGTTGCCACACTCAATTGACATTCCTTGTCATTTAATGCTCAGTAGACAAATTTATTTGGCTTGCCATTGACTGAATCATTTGCTTGCAGCAAGTGCTACTTGATAAGCTTGAGTGCTAGCCTACTTGCAATGCATAGCATGATTGAGTTTTTGCCTATCAGTTGCATTTAGTACATTTTGACAGGAGTGCAAAACTTCTCCTTGGTATTACTAATGATCCTTATTAATCAGGGTCGCCTTGCAGTCTACCTAAGAGTTTCTTATAGTACATTGTCAATACATGGTTCTGTCACATGTTCTTTGATATGCATAGGTCTAGCCATCAAGTATCTAAATACCTGAGGAATGAGGAATATATGAGGAATACTAACATATTTAAATAAAAACAAGTATGTATGGCATATGTGCCATTATATCCTCTTAGACAATAATCTACGAGTACAAGATTAGTAATATAATTTTGTCTTTATTTCAAGCTTAGTTTCAGTAACTATTGTTAGCTTCAGCTAGAAGAAAAAGTATCATAAACAAGCTAGAAATATAAATTAATGCCACATTTAGCATATGAGAATGGAACCATGGCATGAGTACCTGTTCAAGATATGCATGTTCATACAATAGATAATTTATTTTGATAATAAAAGTAATGCTTGAGATATTTTAGAACCAAAATGAATTATAAAACAAAAAAACTTGCTAAAAAATATTTCACTACAGTGCTCAAATTTGCTCCATATTGCTCAAGTATTGCCATAGTCAGGGCTTGCATCCTGTATTTGAAACCTAGCTGTCAAAGCAACTTTTAGCCGCCAATGCAATCCCAATCCCAATGGAGCGTCTTCATGATGTTTTTGAACTCATTCAAGCTTCTTCCGGTGAAGAAAAGACCTGACCCATTCAGCATCTCCTTGACCGGCAAACAGAAAAAAGTCCACGGTGCCAGGTCTGCACTATACGCAGGGTGAGTCATCAGCTGGACCCCACAGTCAGCCAGAAACTCAGAGTTTGAGCCGCCGTGTGCTCGCTGGCGTTGCATCTGGTTGACATGGCAAGCACCCCGCCCATGGCACGCATTCCTTGGGCACCTCTGCTCACAGCAGAGACTTTGGGCAGGCAAACCGTTGTGTACCAGTCAGCGGTGACTGTCTGGCGATCTTCAAGTGAAACGGAAGCCACATGCCCAGTGCGCATGAAGAAACAGGCCACCATCTGCTTGCCGACACTCCGGCTGCGTCGAAACTTGGTGGGGCTGTCCTCGTCTCCAAAGGTCCACATGGCTGACTGGCGCTTGCTTTCGGGGTCGTATTGATAAATCCAGGTCTCATCGCCCGTGAGGATGTCCCGGATACGCCGGCTGGTCCCAGATTCGAATTTCTGCAGCATGAATCGGCACCAAGCCACCCTGGTGTCCTTCTGCACGTCCGACAGCTGATGGGGGATCCACCGGGAAGCCAGCTTCCGCACTCCAAGGTGTTCGTGCAGAATGGCGTGCACACTACCCGATCCAATACCGATCTCCTGCTGGATCTGCTGGTCGGTCACTCGCCGGTCAGCAATCATGCTGGACACAGCGCAGATATTTTCTGGAGTCACTGCGTCACAGGGTCTCCCGGATCGATGTTCATCTTCGAGGCTTTCTCGACCTCGGCGAAACTCAGCGAACCAGTTTTTGACGGTTGCGTATGAAGGACATACATGGGTAAAAACGTTCTGTAAAGTTTGATACGATTCGGTCGGCGACTTGCCTTGCTTGAAGTGCAAGTAAATCATTGCTCTGAAGTCGCGATTTTCCAGCTTCATTGTTGAATTGAAGAACTCAGGGGGTGAACTGACTTTAACTCGCTGCAGTGGACTCAAAAGTGGCTGCTTCTGTTTGAAATTTTGTTGCAATACTTTTAAAAGTTGGTCTTTACCATAGACAAATTTCATGCTTCTACGTCTCGTGGATCCTACTCAGGCTAAAGACTTTCTGAGTGACCCTCGTATTTTATATGAACTCAAAATGAATTATAAAACTAAAAAAACTTGCATAGAAAAATATTTCATGTTCTATCAGTGTCAAATTTGCTTTGCTTATATTGCTCAAGTATTGCCAAGTCAAGCTTGGCTTGCTCCCTGTATTTGTAACTTAAACCTAGATCTGTGTTTCAATGCGAACTTTTAGACCTGCTTCGAATGCAATGGTCCCAATCCACAATGGGTCAGCGTCACATATGGCATCTGGATCTGTCTGGAATGCTCTGGCAAGCATCGTGGACTTGGTGTGCACTTAAGTTTTGTCTAAGATATCTAAGATACCAGCGTCCTCTTTTAATCCCTGGCATCTCAGCATCTCCCCCTTGATCCATGGCACCTCAGCATCTCCCCCTTGACCCATGGCACCTCAGCATCTCCCCTTGACCCATGGCACCTCAGCATCTCCCCCTTGACCCATGGCACCTCAGCATCTCCCCCTTGACCCACGGCATCTCAGCATCTCCCCCTTGACCCATGGCACCTCAGCATCTCCCCCTTGACCCATGGCACCTCAGCATCTCCCCTTGACCCATGGCACCTCAGCATCTCCCCCTTGACCCATGGCACCTCAGCATCTCCCCCTTGACCCATGGCACCTCAGCATCTCCCCCTTGACCCATGGCACCTCAGCATTCCCCCTTGACCCATGGCACCTCAGCATTTCCCCCTTGACCCATGGCACCTCAGCATTCCCCTTGACCCATGGCACCTCAGCATTCCCCTTGACCCATGGCACCTCAGCATCTCCCCCTTGACCCATGGCACCTCAGCATCTCCCCCTTGACCCATGGCACCTCAGCATCTCCCCCTTGACCCATGGCACCTCAGCATCTCCCCCTTGACCCATGGCACCTCAGCATTCCCCACTTGACCCATGGCACCTCAGCATTCCCCCCTTGACCCATGGCACCTCAGCATTTCCCCCTTGACCCATGGCACCTCAGCATCTCCCCCTTGACCCATGGCACCTCAGCATCTCCCCCTTGACCCATGGCACCTCAGCATTTCCCCCTTGACCCATGGCACCTCAGCATCTCCCCCTTGACCCATGGCACCTCAGCATCTCCCCCTTGACCCATGGCATCTCAGCATCTCCCCCTTGACCCATGGCACCTCAGCATCTCCCCCTTGACCCATGGCACCTCAGCATTCCCCCTTGACCCATGGCGCCTCAGCATCTCCCCCTTGACCCATGGCACCTCAGCATCTCCCCCTTGACCCATGGCACCTCAGCATCTCCCCCTTGACCCATGGCACCTCAGCATCTCCCCCTTGACCCATGGCATCTCAGCATTCCCCCTTGACCCATGGCACCTCAGCATCTCCCCCTTGACCCATGGCACCTCAGCATCTCCCCCTTGACCCATGGCACCTCAGCATCTCCCCCTTGACCCATGGCACCTCAGCATCTCCCCTTGACCCATGGCACCTCAGCATCCCCCCTTGACCCATGGCACCTCAGCATCTCCCCCTTGACCCATGGCACCTCAGCATCTCCCCCTTGACCCATGGCACCTCAGCATCTCCCCCTTGACCCATGGCATCTCAGCATCTCCCCCTTGAGCCCATGGCACCTCAGCATCTCCCCTTGACCCATGGCAACTCAGCATTTCCCCCTTGAATGACCTCAGCATCTCCCTTGACCCATGGCAATCAGCATCTCTTGACCCATGGCAACGGTCAGCATATAATGGCACCTCATCTCCCTTGACCCATGGCAGCATTTTGTCCGGTCAGCAACCATGGACATGGAAGGACATCGAATTAGAGAAGATGCGCGTAGGCGGCATGGCAAGCGCGCGAATTTCTATCCAAGCAGCCGGACTGGAATCAGCACGCCAGCCTGACGATCGCACAATAGCCGACTGGAAGCCGAGCCGGCCTTGGAATGAAGCCTTCGGCTGCTAAAATGCACAGCTTCCTGTGGCCACTCAGTCCTTCAGCCTGCACCTCGCCTCCTTGCATGAGACTACAGCTGCAGCCGGCGGACCGGCACCAGATCGCCGGCATGCCATCCAGAGCCTGGCTAAACGACGAAGGCGTCCGCAGTCGTAAAGACGAATTCTTCAATAGCAGGTGAACCTCCCCTAGTCAGGTCCGGTCGTAACAGGCTGGAAGCACGCCGACGACCGCCTGGCGGCTTCGGCAACACGCCGGACCCGCTGGGCACGGCTACACTGCAGACTCTGCGTGGCCTCCAATCGGGCTGGTCGGTGTTCTCTAGCGGAGCTACCCGATTGGCCAGCGCGGCGGCTAAGAAAACTAAGGAATTATCGGCTAATGTTAATGAGAAGGTTTGTTTGGTGCCCAATGTTAAAATTAAACTTTCTTCCTTTTCTGTGTTGTAAATATTGTCTAAATCTAGATTCATAGTTTATTTATAGCGTACCTCTTTTACTTGTTTCAATTTAATTAGAGGGTTGTAGCCTAGCAGTTCGAGCGTCGGACTCACGACTGAAAGGTCGGGGGTTCGATTCTCGACCACTCGGAACAATTTGTGTCCTAAAGCAAGACACTTGTAACTCTGCATTGCTTCAGTTCACCCAGCTGTAAAATGGGTAACCAGCATTAGCTGCGGTAATTAAGGGTGTGTGTGGTTACCCCCCACTCATTCTTGATCTCTGTTGTAATTATTGTCTCAATCTACATTCATAGCTTATTTATTATAACTTGCCTCTTTTACTTTGCTTTATTTTACTTAGCAGAATTTTACAGGCTTTTAATGTTGTGCTATATTCGTGCTCTCACAAGTGCGCATGCACTTCTGAATTTTTCAGGTGAAAGATGGCACACTGCTCAACAGTGTTGGCAGTGGTGTCTCTAACGTGGCTAGTAAAGTAAGTTGGACAACTTTTTGTAAACCATTTTTATGAATGCAGTGTCTGAGCCTTTGGATCCGCTATTTGCTATCTATTGGTACGTATTTGCTGATTGCAGTACTGTAATACGCTAATTATGCTAAAAATTTCACTCCAGATTGGCTTGATTAATAACTGTTTTAATTTGCTTTGTAAAATACTTTGTGTCTACTGTTAGTTCAGTAGTAGGGAAGTATGTGTAAGCTATTCTATAAAACTTCCCCTAAAAATATGCTGATTGACTGATTGACTAAAAACGAATACTGTACATCTCAGGTGAGCTTGGCCGGCACTAAGAGCTGGAAGAGTATCGAACAGTACTGGCACGGCGGCGGCGGCGGCTGTGGCGGCGACTACGGCGATCCCCACGAGGGTACAGCGGCCGCTGCGGCTGCCGGTGGCTCGTCGGCATCTGGGTCCATGGCTGCGCACGCGGGCAGCGGCGGCTACGGAGCATTGGGCGGCTCCTACCAAGGAGCCTATCAGGGCGCTTATCAGCAGCCGCCCCAGCAGCAGCAGCAAGGCGACGACAGCTGGGCAGACTGGGGCAGCTCCGGCTGGGACAGCCCGGCCAGACAATCGGACAGTCGCAATGGCAACGGCGGCGGCGGCGGCGGCAACTCAGCGCAGAAGAAGTCAAAACAACCGAAGCCGCGACAGTCCGAGCCGGACGGCTGTCCGACTGGCGACTTGCTGAACCTGAGCCTCGGCGGCGCCGAGCAGCAGCAGGAGGAGGAGGAGGAAGAGCAGCTTGACGAGGAGAAATGGGCCGAGGAGGACTCGGACTTTGAGTCCTGGGAGCCCATTGAACAGCAGCGACAGCAGGCGAAGCAGAAGAAGTCCAAGCAGCAGCAGGCCAAGGGCAAGCGGGCTTCTTAGAATCGCATTGATTATCAATAGAACTGTCAGCAGAGTGTAGCTGGCAAGCAAACCTTTTTCTATTCGTGTTGGCAAGTTGCCTGTTGGCAAGATATTGAAGAGGGTTCGGCAAACTTTTTCTCTCTCTATCTATCTCTATCTCTGTCTCCTCTCACACTTCTCTCTCTCTCTGTATCTCCTCTCACTCTCACTCTCTTTCTCTCTCTATCTCTATCTCCTCACACACCTCTCTCTCTGTATCTCCTCTCACTCTCACTCTCTTTCTATCTCTATCTCTATCTCCTCTCACACTCTCTCTTTCTCTCTTTATCTCTATCTCCTCACACTTTCTCTCTTTCTCTATCTATCTCTATCTTTGTCTCCTCTCACACTCTCTTTCTCTCTATCCCTATCCTCTCACACACTCCCTGTATCTCCTCTCACTCTCACTCTCTTTCTCTCTCTATCTCTATCTCCTCTTACACTCTCTTTCTCTCTCTATCATCTCTATCTCCTCTCACTCTCTCTATCTATCTATCTCTATCTTCTCTCCCCCCTTATCACCCGTCTTTTCTCTCCCCTCTCCTTTCCTCTCTCTCATCTGGCCCTTAGGTTAAAAGAGTTTACCGACCCTGATGGCATACGAGTGTGTAGAACAATATTGAAAACAAGATCAATAGACGGTTGACCCATCTGTTCAAAGCAGAGAAAGTTTTTATCCTCAAAAAGAGATGCCCTATGGCTGCTCCTTTAAGACTGCAGAAACGGTTCTTGTAGCTAAAATGAATTCCAAAATTTAATATATAAATGTTCAGTTCCAACTCTATCATCGGCAATATTCTATAAATAATATTAATATGTCATTCTGGTTTTTTGTTGGTAACAAGTGTTATATACCTTCCCCAGGCGCTAACAGCACAGACCAGACATTGTGATTTCCAATTTTTTAGACATTGTACGTTTTGCTTAATATCTGGTAGTAATAAGACATCTATTATAGGCTATAGTAGTGTTCGTCCCCTAAAATTGACGTCCTTTGTGGCTTGTCCTCACAATTCTCTTTTGAAATAATAATTATTATTGTTGTTAAACATTAATTTATATTTTAAATTGTACTTCTAGACCGTAATTTACTCGTATATCCTGTTTTGCGGTAGTTACAAGTAATTACCGAATTTATTTTGTGTTTTCTCCATCTCTGTTAAAAACACTGCTCCTTTCATGGTTATCGGGTGTTTTACTTACTCATTTCCCTTTTATTATTGCGCATCTTTCACTGCTACTAATCGCATAAATATATGTGCTACTGTCTACTAATTTTACTCGCTAGTAGTATGTTGTGAGTATTGTACGGTTCGCCTGCCCTGTGATATAAGCTATCCGAATATAACAGAGTAGTGAGCGTTGCGGTGTTGTGTTGTGTGTGCATTATTATTATTACTGTTCTAAGCTGTCTCGTGTCATGTTGGCCCGTGTCTGGCAATTCAGCCTGCTTAAAATATTAATGCACATGTCCAAAGCTTATATTTAGTTTTATGCGAAATTCCTTCTATTAATATGAGTAACAGAGGTAAGTTATACTTCCCGAGCCGCTTGCTTGTTGTTGCAAAATGCGTGTCACTTAACTATTCATAAATTGTTGGTTGTTGATTAAATATTGATTAAAAATATAAAATAAAATATCAAGTTGTTATCTATTGAGCACGATGCTTGTCTGTGTTATGTGTCTTATTCAGTTTGGCGTATGGCAGGCTGCACCTGCGACCCTGAAAACAGCTGGCTAGATAGATAGATAGATAGATAGATAGATAGAGAGATAGATAGATAGATAGATAGATAGATAGAGAGATAGATAGATAGATAGATAGATAGATAGATAGATAGATAGATAGATAGAAACGCCGTAGGCACTGTGCACTAATTTGATGACGATGCATTCGCCCTTTGAAATACGGTAAATTTGCTCCAGCTTTTTACCTACTTAAAGTAGTCAAACGTTTTTCTTTCACTTGAATTTCTACTCCGCTCCCCCTCCTTTGTCTTGCAGGCTGTGCAGTTAAAGTCCCGTGTATTGATAGAGAGAATTAGACAGCAGACAGACTGAATAAAGTCGGCAGCCCAATGTCGACTACGCGTCGCTATTCGCTATCTTCGGCGGCAACGTCGCCTTTGGCTGGTTATGCGGATCCATTCGAACTAGGGCCGATGCAGCATCATCAGCATCCTTATCTTCATCAACAGCAGCAGCTTCGATTGTCGCTACGCCGCGGCCCGGATTCGTCGCTTCGTCATCTCGACCAGGAGCTGTCGGTGCTCGGCCTGCCCGGCCTGTTTCTGACGGCATCGGCCGACGAGCTGAACGTGTCGGCGCTGGCGTCGGCCTGCCAGCAGCTGGTGGCGCTCTATCATCGGTCGCGGGACGCTCGCGAAGCCCTGGAAGATAAAAACCGGCGCTTGGAATCCGAGCTGCGCGACTCTCGCCGGGCCGAGCAGCGACTGCAGGAGACGGCGCGCGATGCGGCCAGCCAGTCGGCCGGGCTGCGCGAACGCGAGCGCCGATTGGACGAGCGCGGCCGCCGGCTTAACGATCAGCTTAGAGAGGCTCGCGACGAGGCGAAGCGATTGAACCAGCAGTTGCAGCAGCGGGACACCCAGCACAGGTGCGATTGTTTGTTTTACTGGCTGCAAAATTCACTTAAAAATTGACTTTGAATTTGCAATCTCCCTGACACTGAGAAAATCGCCATGCCACTGATACTCGTAGAATCGCCCTGACAAAGCGCAAAATAACTGGTGTTTTATTTTAGGTATGTTATTTGAGGATTAGAGAGCGTTTGAGTATATAGGATATGTGCGCGATCATAAATGAAGGACAATTAATAGCTTACCATAGCATCAAATGCCTCATCGTCGTCGGCCAGCATGTTGGCAATTGTGACGGCTGGGTCCGCAAGCTAGCTGCTTTATTTTCTTTGTAATGGCGTCAATCAACGCGGTTGCGCCATTTTACAGCGTCTAAACAGATCATGTCGCAGGTTGTCAATGAGTACAGATCATCCGCCGAAATCGAAGCTACTGACGCCGCAGCCTCGGTGCAAGTTGCACCCCGGGTGTAGACGCGGCGCACGCTTCCAAAGCCTGCGGTCCAGTCGCTTGCGTTACGGCGTTTAATGAGTTCCTCGTTTTGCTGCGTCAATTGACACAGCTGATCCCGGGCGCTTTCAAGCCACAACGCAAGCTCCTTTCGCTCGTACTCACTCTCGAAGTTCTTCCTCGAGAGTTTTATATGCAGCATCTCGCTTAGCCATGGCGACAACATACGACACACACTGCGGAAACGTTTTAGGTGTTGGCACCGTCGGTAAATGAGCACACGTGCGCTCATTTCGACGTGCGCTCATTTCGCTTGGCCTCGGCATACGTCTAGTAAGGACCCTTTCTAATGTGGGCTTCGCACCGCGTACCACGCTGTTTTTCGTCCGCCGTGACCACAACAACGCGAGCATCGAGACTCTACTCAGCCGCCAATAGCGCAGGAGTCGGGGCAACGATGCAGTCCTGATTGTTGTTGTTGTTGTTGTTGTTGTTGTTTCCGGCCGGTCAGTCCGTGGTCGGGTCTGTGCCCCGACCTCCTTCAGGAAGTCTACCACCCGCCTGCAACTGTCACTGAGCGCTTGGAGGCTCGGGTTTTTGCCGAGGTGCCGGTCTCTGGCTTGTTGGTGAGTACGGCATGACTTAATAAAATGCTCCAGGTCCTCATCGGCTTCGCCGCAGCGCGGGCACGTAGGGCTGTCGGCTTGGCCGATGCGGTGGCGATACTGCTGGAGCAGGGGAGATTGGCCGGTGCGGAGTTGAGCGAGGGTAACCTCGTCTTTTCTGGTGAGCGGTCTTTTTGGTCTGGCGCCGTTTCCTGTGGTCAGGCGGTGCGTGATGCAGTGCGGGTCCGCGCTGTAGTCTGCTTTGAAGCGAGACTTAGCGGAGCGGTCGATCGCCGCTAAAGCTTTAGCCGCAGCCAGTCTGATCTTAGCGTGGGTCTGATCGAGAGCCGGGCCGGCTTTGGCAGTCACGTCCGCCAGTTCGTTGAGGAGGAGCCCAGCGTGGCCTGGCACCCATTGCAGGTCGATATGCGTAGAGACCGAGATGGAGAGGAGAAGCTCCCAAATCGCGCAGCAGTCTGGAGAGCGCGCTTTCGCAGGCCCTTGTTGAAGGGATCGAAGAAGCGATTGGGAATCAGTGAGGCACCTGATGCCTCACTGAGGCATTTATAACTGTGCCAAACGGCATAGCTGTGGCACAACTGGTACAATTGTGCAAAGTGTGCCAAAAAGGACATACAAAGACAATTATAACTCTGTCAAAGGGCATATTTGTGGAAGAACTCGCAGTGGAAGTGACACGACCTACTGTTTTTCAAAGGACAAATCTTTTCGGTCGGGAGAATCGCCCTGACGCTGATAGAATCGCCCTGACACTGATGAAGCTACTCAAACTCTCAATTCGCTCCCAGGCACGAGCGCCGCAAACTCTCCAAAGAGGCTGACCGGCTGCGCGAGCGCCTCCAGGCCGGCTTATCCAACAGCCTGGGCCCGGTCCGCCTGTCCTGCATCGAGGTGCTGAACCAGCTGCCCAGGGCGGACGGTCGCCGGGCAGCCTGGGCTCGAGTCAGCTCCACCAACGCCGCTGCGGTGGCTCCACTGAGCAGATTAACCGCCAGCGACGATCGGGCCCACTATAGCAGCCTGCTGGCCCAGTCTGACCAGGCGCAAATTCCTAAGTTTCAGCGCAATTATCAGGTTGTTAATTGGTGTATTAATAATGCTTTGCATGCCTTGCAAACCAATATAATACTCTGCTAGAAGCTGTAACAGTTTGAGTTAAATAGCACTAAAGAATCGCCCCTTAATCTCCGCTAAGAATCACCCCTAAATCTCCGTCAGCAATCGCCTCTAAATCCTGGCTAAGAATCGCCCCCAAATCTCCGCCAAGAATCGCCCCTAAATCTCCGCCAAGAATCGCCCCTAAGAATCGCCCCTAAATCTCCACCAAGAATCGCCCCTAAATCTTCGCCAAGAATCGCCTCTAAATCCCGGCTAAGAATCGCCCCTAATCTCCGCCAAGAATCGTCCCTAAATCTCCACCAAGAATCGCCCCTAAATCTCCGCCAAGAATCGCC
Source organism: Macrostomum lignano (assembly GCA_002269645.1). Taxonomy (NCBI): domain Eukaryota; kingdom Metazoa; phylum Platyhelminthes; family Macrostomidae; genus Macrostomum; species Macrostomum lignano. The sequence continues at coordinate 52,175 of NIVC01000240.1, forward strand.
CCTAAATCTCCACCAAGAATCGCCCCTAAATCTCCGCCAAGAATCGCCCCTAAATCTCCACCAAGAATCGCCCCTAAATCTTCGCCAAGAATCGCCCCTAAATCTCCACCAAGAATCGCCCCTTAATCTCCACCAAGAATCGCTCCTAAATCTCCGCCAAGAATCGCCCCTAAATCTCCACCAAGAATCACCCCTAAATCTCCACCAAGAATCGCTCCCTAATCTCCACCAAGAATCACCCCTAAATCTCCGCCAAGAATCGCCTCTAAATCTCCGCCAAGAATCGCCTCTAAATCTCCACCAAGAATCGCCCCTTAATCTCCACCAAGAATCGCTCCTTAATCTCCACCAAGAATCGCTCCTTAATCTCCACCAAGAATCGCTCCTTAATCTCCACCAATAATCGCCCTATTCGACTCTCATAGCTCGAAAATTCCTGTGCAGCTGCCCTGCTGTCGCCCCATCATAAATCAGTGTGCTTCACATTCGCAGGCTCAGTTGGAGTCGCGTCAAGCGGAGCTGGCAGCCGAGAACCAAGAGCTACGCGACTCTTTGTTCCGCGTGCACCGCCAACTGCGCGAGCTCCAACTGTTGTCGTTGGCCAGCGCCGAGCAGGACGAGAACGCCGAAGCCGATGCCAACGGGGATCCCGCCGACGAAGAGGAGCTGCACGAGAATCTGCTGAAGCTGCCCTACCAGCTGCTGAAGGACCGGCTGGACAGGCAGCTGAAAGCCGGCTGCGATCGCCTGCGGACTCGCCTTGGCCAGCCGGGCGCCAGGGGCCGCTCAGCCGACGGCGGGGGCGGTCCCGCGGCTGTTGCCGGCGCTGGAAGCTCCGCCTCCAACGGCGAGGATTCCGTGATGATGCAGGAGCAGATGCGACAGCTCAAGGAGCGGCTGAGCTCGTACGAAGAACTCATGCATCGACAGGAACAGCTTATTAAGGTAGATTTTTTAATCATAAGTTCTGTTTTGAGTTATTGTATTGATGCTGGCAAAGTTAAACCATTCTTTACATAGCACACCATTGGCCCCTTCTGTAGCTGCACTGCAACCCCATTCTGTAGCGGCACTGCAACCCCACTCTGTAGCGGCACTGCAACCCCACTCTAGCTGCACTGCAACCCCATTCTGTAGCTGCACTGCAACCCCATTCTGTAGCTGCACAGCAACCCCACTCTGTAGCTGCACTGCAACCCCATTCTGTAGCTGCACTGCAACCCCATTCTGTAGCTGCACTGCAACCCCATTCTGTAGCGGCACTGCAACCCCACTCTGTAGCGGCACTGCAACCCCACTCTGTAGCGGCACTGCAACCCCACTCTGTAGCGGCACTGCAACCCCACTCTAGCTGCACTGCAACCCCATTCTGTAGCTGCACTGCAACCCCACTCTGTAGCTGCACTGCAACCCCATTCTGTAGCTGCACTGCAACCCCATTCTGTAGCTGCAATGCAACCCCACTCTGTAGCTGCACTGCAACCCCACTCTGTAGCGGCACTGCAACCCCATTCTGTAGCTGCACTGCAACCCCACTCTGTAGCTGCACTGCAACCACATTCGTAGCTGCACTGCAACCCCACTCTGTAGCTGCACTGCAACCCCATTCTGTAGCTGCACTGCAACCCCATTCTGTAGCTGCAATGCAACCCCACTCTGTAGCTGCACTGCAACCCCACTCTGTAGCTGCACTGCAACCCCATTCTGTAGCTGCACTGCAACCCCATTCTGTAGCGGCACTGCAACCCCATTCTGTAGCTGCACTGCAACCCCAATCTGTAGCTGCACTGCAACCCCACTCTGTAGCTGCACTGCAACCCCATTCGTAGCTGCACTGCAACCCCACTCTGTAGCTGCACTGCAACCCCATTCTGTAGCTGCACTGCAACCCCATTCTGTAGCTGCACTGCAACCCCATTCTGTAGCTGCACTGCAACCCCACTCTGTAGCTGCACTGCAACCCCATTCGTAGCTGCACTGCAACCCCATTCGTAGCTGCACTGCAACCCCATTCTGTAGCTGCACTGCAACCCCATTCGTAGCTGCACTGCAACCCCACTCTGTAGCTGCACTGCAACCCCATTCTGTAGCTGCACTGCAACCCCATTCTGTAGCTGCACTGCAACCCCATTCTGTAGCTGCACTGCAACCCCACTCTGTAGCTGCACTGCAACCCCATTCTGTAGCTGCACTGCAACCCCACTCTGTAGCTGCACTGCAACCCCATTCTGTAGCTGCACTGCAACCCCACTCTGTAGCTGCAAGGCAGGAATCAATTGATCAAATTTTCTCCAGTCTTGAACAACCCCGCACTCTTTCGAATTTCAGCGCAGTCTGGCCGCCTCATCCGGCACCTGAATGAGTTCCAGCGTCACAGGATGATTGATAACATTAATATTTAATTAGGTAAAAATCTCGTCTATGTCTGCCTTTCCTCCATGTGCCAGTTGCTGCCCCTGCCCTGTCTCCGACTGAAGATTGGCCCGATGCCTAGATCTACTTACTTATAAGTAGTATAACTCTTTAAGTTGGCTGTGCAGGGCAAAACAGCCTTATAAATTAAGTGTATCAGTGTTGTATTCACTGTCAGTTGCTGTGATTTTTCGTATAACACTTTATTTTCTGCACTCCCAGTGTACATAGATTGCACCTGAAACGATTATGCATCAATTGGTGCTTGAAAATTAAATGGAAATAATGAATGTTTACTGTATATTTTTGGTGCCATTGTGCTTAATATGCTACTTATTTGGTCACAACTGTATGCCTGTTCAATCAATCAAACTGGATTCTTCCCTGTTCAGAAAACTGCAGGACATGACAGGGCCAGGACTGTGGGACTTTTTCTCTGCAGGTTGCGCGTCTTTCTTATCATATATTCCTTATTAATTATGCTAATTACAATTCACAAATTTGATTGAAATTCCAGTTTTGGTTTTTGTTTCTCAACTTCTAGCCCTATCTATATTGCACCAGCGTCTTCCTCGACTGCACCTTTGGCTCTTACATATATTTTGTTACTAAGTATTGCTATTAATGAACAATATATCTGTACCTTAGTTGCTGATTTTAGACATTCCCTCCACCGCCTTGCGCGCTGTTTTTTTTGTACCCGCTACTGCTTTCAGTAGTGTGTTCCGCATTCAAGTTCGCAGTTTAATATTTGCTCATTCGCCGCTGGGCACTTATTGTTTTATTTTTTTTTCGATTTCGTTAATATTGACTTGATCATTCTTTATTAATATCGCTTTTGACGATCTAAAAGAGACTACCGCAAGGGAAAATTACGGAGAGGGAATAATAGACATAGTCAATAACAGATCATTGATTGATTAGGAATTGTTGCTATATGCATCCGCTTATAGGATCACCACCGAGTTTTTAAATAAATCGGTTAGTTTCCACTCATACCCATCCCAGTTTTATTTTCCATTGTTAATCTATGGCTTATACTGGCGTTTAGGTATAGTTTATGGCACATACTGGCCTATAGTCTATACAGCTTATACTGGCGTATAGTGTACGGCTTATACTGGCATATAGTCTATAGCTTATACTGGCGTGTAGTGTACGGCTTATACTGGCATAGTCTATAGCTTATACTGGCATATAGTCTATAGCTTATACTGGCATATAGTCTATGGCTTATACTGGCATATAGTCTATGGCTTATACTGGCATATAGTCTATGGCTTATACTGGCATATAGTCTATGGCTTATACTGGCATATAGTCTATAGCTTATACTGGCATATAGTCTATGGCTTATACTGGCATATAGTCTATGGCTTATACTGGCATATAGTCTATAGCTTATACTGGCATATAGTCTATGGCTTATACTGGCATATAGTCTATGGCTTATACTGGCATATAGTCTATGGCTTATACTGGCATATAGTCTATGGCTTTTCTTAACATCGCTCGTGAGTCGTGCTGGTTGATATGGGAACCGTCTGGAGTCTCATTTTGTTTGATTAAAGTCTCGTTTTGTTCGTCAAAAACAAAACCATATATCATTAGTCTATTCCCTAATTAGCTAAGTAAATTTCAAGTGTATATGCTTAATTTTTACTACACACAAAAATGCACTGGCGGCTCAGGTGGCGTTCTGAATAAGATTGTTTCATTTCAAATAGACACAGGTTTTTGTCCAGAGAATTGCTCGAATAATTAACTTTATTGAACCTCTAATTGAGCTGTGCTGCTTGAGTCAATCTTTTATATTTTTAACGGCAGAACTGGAAAAATTAGCTTTTGTTGATCAGAATAAGCCTCGGGGAAATTGGGACGGCTAATTTAATTAAAAAATCAGAGAAAAGGCTTTATGAGAGAGTACCTAAGTTATCGTCTCCTTTATGTGTTAGTGTGTGTTTGCAGAGTAGTGAGGCTGCAATGTTCTGAGGGATTAGCAGAAAATTATTTTAAGGACAACAGCAATAACATACTCAAAAGTTGTGCAAGTTGTAGCATAATTTTTCTAAAATAGACCAGTCCTGATACTGCAAGAATCGCTCTGGCACTGATGGAATCTTTCTGACACTGATTGAATCCCCTTGCCACTGATAAAATCGCCCTGACACTGACAGAATCGCCCTGACACTGCAAGAATCGCCCTGGCACTGCAAGAATCACCCTGATACTGCAAGAATCGCCCTGACACTGATGGAATCGCCCTGACACTGATAGAATCGCCCCGACACTGACAGAATCGCTCTGACACTGACAGAATCGCCCTGACACTGATGGAATCGCCCTGACACTGACAGAATCGCCCTGACACTGATAGAATCGCCCTGACACTGATGGAATCGCCCTGACACTGATAGAATCGCCCTGACACTGACAGAATCGCCCTGACACTGATAGAATCGCTCTGACAATGACAGAATCGCCCTGACACTGACAGAATCGCCCTGACACTGGTAGAATCGCTCTGACACTGACAGAATCGCCCTGACACTGATAGAATCGCCCTGAAACACTGATAGAATCGCCCTGACACTGATGGAATCTCCCTGACACTGATACAATCGCCCTGGCACACTGACGGATGGTTGTTTTAGGTAAAGGGTTTGGGTTAGGTCGGGTTATGTTTTAGTTCAGGGCTTAGGCTAAGGCTAGAATTAGGATTTAGGGTCTACAGTCAAATTGCCACTATACTGAAAGTAACATACGCGCAAGTATGCTGAATGGATACAGCTGTTAAGTCTGTAAGTATTGTACGAGCGATGGCTCTAAGACTTTACTGCTACCAGCCTGTCAGCTCCACAGGTACAACCAGAGGTATAATATAAGAAAATCAGAAGCCTAACAAACTGATTGATAGGTCTGCAGCAATCGTTTCTGGCTCATTTCTTATTGTCAAAGAACCGATCGATGGCCTCCTTGGCCTCCCGCACGCTGCCGTACTCCACCACGGTGACCGGAGCGCCGCGAATCATACGGGACAGGTTGTCCGGCGGCGCGAAGTCATCGCCGTTGAAGACGCGGTACAGGCAGAGGACGGGGATGCCACTGGCGATGGCCATGCCGATCTCCATGCCGACTCCGTGCGACAACCGGCTGACCTCCGCCACCACGTGACTGCTTTTCAGCACCCCGTCTGTGACGGAGTAGGTGTACACATCGTTCGGCTTGTTGTCTCCCTCGCTCGTCTTTTTCAAAACATCATCCCAGAGATCTGGGTTGGTCACCTCGCCTTTGGTCTTGATATGCTCGTAGAGTTCCGTGCGCCACATGTCCTTCTCTGGCCTGATACCACCCTTGCCAGCCTCCAAATGCTGGATGGTGGCCGACACAGCCGCGGCAAAGTAGATCTTGTTGGTGCCAGCAGCGCTTGCCATGTATTTTCTCCGCCTATCGGTCGTCCGTACGGTTATCTGACTCGTGAGTTGACATTTTATCACAGTTTTACGACAGTTATAAGATAAGGGGAAGCTATAATTAGTTTTCTAGACCTGTAAAGTGATTAGTACCGGTATGTATGTATTTTCCGCCAATGTAGCTTTATAGAGCTGGGGTTGGCAAACTGCGGCCCACCAAGCCTCTCTCCCGGCTCTTGGTACTTCTAAAATTTCACAATAGCAATCTGGCCTGCTCAAGGTTTGTGTCTTCTCAGCTCTCTTCTCTCTAATCTCCTCTCTGTTCTCTCCTCTATTCTACGTCGTAGCTTCTCTTCTCTCCCTTTTCTCCTCTCCTCTCTCCCCTCCTCTGGCCCCGCAGTACCTCATGCGCTACATTAGATTCTTCATCTGGCCTTTGTAGAAAAAGTTTGCCAACCCCCATTATAGAGTTTAGCGCACCTAGAAGCTTGTATAAGCATGCAATATGTAGATTCATAATATTGTAACATTGCATCATGGACAAATGCAGGCAGTAGGACGCTACACGTCTCTATTTTCTTAGAAATGAGATGGACTCTGGCGATGAAGGTCGTATTTTTCGTATCGCTAGTGCATTTAGTGTGCTCTAGAGGACGCATAGCGCTGAATGGGGTTTCGCCAGAGACAAATTCAGTTGAGAAAGATCTGATTTCTCGAGAGAATAACTAGCTGCACTAACGATACGATAGATGTAGCGTTTCTAAGAAACTCGAGCGTAGCGTCCTACTTCAGCTGTCCACGAGATGCATGCATTGAACTATAGATAGCAAAAAATGCACTTACATTTTCCGTTCTAATTATTTATAGTTTAAGCCACGAATCTGCAGATCTGTGTAACGAAGAAGTAACCTGCATACACCTTGTAGCTAAATACGCGTCTAGTAGTGCCAGCAGAATCGCATGCAATAAATGCACAGGTTTTGTTTATAGCTATTGCAATAACCACACGTATTTTTTAAAACACAGCTTAAATCCTGCTTTACGCCTTGCATGTACACTGCGGCTGCAATGCATGGACGGTGCTTTGCAGAGATTACGAGTAAAGCTTTCAACCAAAATCTGATAATAGCTCCGCGTTGTTAGCGTTTGGTGAAGTTTGTAGCTGGTGAATTGCCTTTGCAGCACTGTTACTGGGCACTTTATGACTTATGAGTACTATAACAAACTACGTTTTGTGTCTCAGAAGCAGTGCCACTTTTGCGTTTAAAACTGATTCTAATGGAACACTTAACTGGGAAGCGCAACATTATGAAGCGGCACAATCTAGAAACATACTGACCTTAGAATTTTGAAAATCGAACAAATACATCCAGGTACGCTCGTATTTGGAGGTGCAAATTCACCTTGTTGTAGAATACGATCTGCACTTTATCCGATGGCAGTCGATTTAACTCAATTGCCAGAACCCTAAACTCTAACCCCCTGTATCATAATATTTATACAATCTTGTCAATGCGCTCGTGGTCCAGATACACAAATTACTCAACGGTGTCTTCGACGATGCAGTGGAACAATTCATTGCTCAAAGAACCGATCGACGGCCTCCTTGGCCTCCCGCACGCTGCCGTACTCCACCACGGTGACCGGAGCGCCTCGAATCATCCGAGTCAGGTTGTCCGGCGGCGCGAAGTCATCGCCGTTGAAGTCGCGGTACAGGCAGAGGACGGGGATGCCATTGGCGATGGCCACGCCGATCTCCATGCCGACTCCGTGCGACAACCGGCTGACCTCCGCCACCACGTAACTGCTTTTCAGCACCCCGTCTGTGACGGACATCTTGTACACGGCCTCCGGTGTGAGGTCCACTTTGCTAACATTCTTCATCACATCCTCCCAGACTTCAGCATTGGTCACCTCGCCTTTGGTCTTGATATGCCGGTACAGGTCCGTGCGCCACATGTCCTTCTCCGGAGCGATGCCCCGCCTGCCAGCCTCCAAATGCTGGATGGTGGCCGACACAGCCGCTGAGAAGAGTATCGTTCGTTTGTTCGGCTCGGTAGAGGTGAACATTTTTGTTAATAGCCATGCAAGTTGTATCGAGTAAAGTCGGTGTTTTTATACGGCTGCTTTTTTCTCTTAAATGCCGGGCTCATCTTGTTGCTACAAGCTTAAGTAACCACCCCATTTTAGCGACGCTCGTAGCTTCAAATATGCCCATGGTTTCTAACCATTAGTTTGTGCTCTTTGCATCTAAACGTTCTAGCCACAAACAAAAGACAAAAAACACCGGTGGGAGCGAGAGCCGCGAATGACTGGCACTATATTTATACTCAGCAACAGTCAAAAGTTCCACCCCACTACGCGAGATGATTTTTTCACTTATTGCGAGTGACGCAACCTACGGCACGCGCAAAGCTTATTGCCGCTTGGGGGTGGCTTGGGTCTGCTTAATGGTCCAGGCCTGGACATTAAGCAGACCCAAGCCCAGGAACAACGCCCCGCCACACCAAGCCGATGCTGTTAGTCAACTGAAGGAACAGCTACAGCTGCGCACTCTGCGCTGGCCTTCCCGGTCCCCAGACATGAATCCCATCGAGCATGTCTGGGACTTCCTAAAACGTAGCATTCGAAAAGAGAATCCACCATAGAATGTTGCGGAGAGCTCTGCGTCATGCCATTGAAAACGCTTCGGAGCGGCTTCCCCAGGACTTTCTGCGCCGCCTCATCTTTGGGTTGCCCCGCAGAGTCGTCGCACTTCTGCGTGCGAGGGGATCCCACACGCATCGCGATTCTAACTGAATATTGCATAAAAAATTTATGATTTTACTACGAGTATTGATAGTCAATCAACTTTCCCTTCCTCGCGGCGGCTTAGTTGCGTAACTTGAGGGTTGAATTGTGAGTGTGAAGTTTTTCGCAATTTGGAGGGTGGAACTTTGACTGTTGCTGAGTATAGCATGGTACAATATACTGTTAGCCAACCGGACCAAAAGGAGCAAAGAGCTGAGGACGCAGGGGTGGCGGCGAAAAAGCGGCCGAAACGAGCCCAGCGAGAGAGAGTGTATTTTATGCGAAATAGAAGGGGTACAAGCAAAGGGGTAAAAGCAGAGGGATAAAAGCAGGGGTGTAAAAGGTAAGCACACAAGAAAAAAATTTCAGCCATGCACGCCAACGCTGAGGGGCAGAATACGCGAATAAAACGGCCAGCGCGACCCCAACCCAACCACCTCACACCACACACAACGTACATCTCAACGAGGGGGTTTCACAAACTCGAAATTTCACAACGCCGGAAGCACCTTCTTTCACAAGATCAAAATTTCACAAGGTCGGAATTTCACAGCATCGAAAACTTCAGCAAGAGACTTCATAAGGTCGAAATTTCACAAGATCGAAATTTCACAACGTAGAAAACTACTGCATAGTTCGTTATATTAAGTTTTCGACGTTGTGAAATTTCGAGTTTATGAAGTTTCGACATTGTAAAAGTGGCTGCTATTCAAGTTTTCGACGTTGTGAAATTTCGACGTTGTGAAATTTCGACGTTGTGAAATTTCGACCTTGTGAAAGCACCCCATCTCAACCCTACCCCCACCCAGCCGGCAAAGGCACAGGCTCTGCGGTCAGCTAAAACCGATTACAGAGCCAGTAAAAACCGGCCCTGAAATTATGAAATTAATGACATTGGTGACTTTAGGTTAGATATGAAGAGCCACAGACATAAATTTAAGTCTCTACTATACAAAATTAATTGCAATACTTATGCCGCTTTTGTTCTCAAACTATATATATTGTAGATTATGCAAGTAGTTCATACAAATTCAAACAGATGAATAATAGATTAGATACTCGTAGCAATTAAAAACAGCGCTTGATTTCTTCCTGCTTCAAATTTAGCAACACATGTCACAGCAGCAGCAGCAGCAGCAGCAGCAGCAGCAGCGCGTCATCGAGTCAAACTACTTCGACCACTGGTGCCGAGAGGTCAGCCGTCAACCGTATCGACAGTTCCTGCGCCACCGGCCCCACTATCGGCGCCTGCGCGCAGAGTATCGCGAGACGGTGACGCCGCCGCAGGCGCCGCTGTTGAAGCACAAGCCACCGGATCGGCTGGGCAGCGTGACGCTGCTGCTGGATCTCGAGGGGACTCTGCTGACCAGTAAACGGCTGACAGAGTCTGGCGGTGACGACTGGACTGGCTGGGAGGCAATGCAAAAGTGCGTTCTGTTTGTCTTGCTGGGATGGGCGTAGCCAGGGAGGCAGGGAGGAGCCGTGCCCTCCGAATAGGCTCGCAAAATGGTGCTGGCGGCCTTTGGTGCTGGCGGCCCTTGGTGCTGGCGGCCCTTGGTGCTGGCGCCTCTTGGTGCTGGCGCCTCTTGGTGCTGGCGGCCCTTGGTGCTGGCGCCTCTTGGTGCTGGCGCCTCTTGGTGCTGGCGGCCCTTGGTGCTGGCGCCTCTTGGTGCTGGCGCCTCTTGGTGCTGGCGCCCCTTGGTGCTGGCGCCTCTTGGTGCTGGCGCCTCTTGGTGCTGGCGCCTCTTGGTGCTGGCGCCTCTTGGTGCTGGCGCCTCTTGGTGCTGGCGCCCCTTGGTGCTGGCGCCTCTTGGTGCTGGCGCCCCTTGGTGCTGGCTCTCCAATAAAAAATCGTGGCTATGCCCCCTGCTTGCTGGGGATCAATGGATAGAATAGAAGGAAGGATACAAGATACTATCAGGTAAAGTGGCTCGCTTGATGAAGAGTAGATAAATAAAGGTAAATATCAACATGAAGCATCGGCAACTTAAATAAGTAAATAACTAACTTCATGTTGATATTTACCTTTATTTATCTACAAGATACTATGAATACTTGGCGTTTTGCGTCTAAATTGCCTCCCTTAGCGACTTCAAATTATGGTTTTTGTTCTACGCACGGGTCCCATTCGAGTGTCAGCAGATCTACCGTTGATTTTTAATCGCCCGAAACTCACCATGTCTCACCATCAGCTCCTCCGTACCGTTCGCAGGCACCACGGCGCCGACCTGATCCTGCTGCTGCCGGAGACGCCGGCCAGCTTCAAGCGGCACAAATATGTCGTTTATAAACGGCCCGGCCTGGACCGCTTTTTGCTCGAGCTGGACCGGCTGGGATTCGAATGCGTGGCCTACAGCTCGGCCACACTGCAGCTGGCCTCGTGTCTAGTGTCCCAGGTGTGTAGCTACCGGGAATCCGGTACCGGTTACTGGGAATCGGGTACCGGTTACTGGGAATCGGGTACCGGTTACTGGGATTCGGGTACCGGTTACTGGGAATCGGGTACCGGTTACTGGGAATCGGGTACCGGTTACTGGGAATCGGGTACCGGTTACTGGGAATCGGGTACCGGTTACTGGGAATCGGGTACCGGTTACTGGGATTCGGGTACCGGTTACTGGGAATCGGGTACCGGTTACTGGGATTCGGGTACCGGTTACTGGGAATCGGGTACCGGTTACTGGGATTCGGGTACCGGTTACTGGGAATCGGGTACCGGTTACTGGGATTCGGGTACCGGTTACTGGGAATCGGGTACCGGTTACTGGGATTCGGGTACCGGTTACTGGGAATCGGGTACCCGTTACTGGGAATCGGGTACCGGTTACTGGGATTCGGGTACCGGTTACTGGGAATCGGGTACCGGTTACTGGGATTCGGGTACCGGTTACTGGGAATCGGGTACCGGTTACTGGGAATGGGGTACCGGTTACTTCAGTACCTAAGGTATAGCAGCTATACCTATACCTAAAAAGCTAGGTTTCCTCCAAAAGGATGTTGCTCTTCATTCAAAATCACCTCAACCTCACTGCTTCAAGTGAAACATAGCCATTTGTTTTTGCGTCGAAAAATGATCAGCAACTAATTATGTTAATTAGGTCGACCGAGACGGCATCATCGCCAGCGTGCTCGCCCGTAAGGCCTGCACCTGGACCGGCCCCTCCGCCCAGCCGCTGCTATTCAAAGACATTGACGCCATCGGGCGCGACCCGTCTCGGACAGTTCTCATTGATGATTGGCCGCTATGCTGCTCAGACTCCGCCAATTTGCTGCAAGTGCCGACCTTCTCCACTGGCTCAAACGAGTGGCAATTCGGCCAGTCCAATGCTGAGTCAACACTGTCCGCCTCAGCCGAGCTACCGTTAAACCGGCTGCTCACCGTGCTGGAGCGGCTGGCCGAGTGGACAGGCGACGTGCGCGACTTTCTCAGCAAGGCGGATTGCGTTGCCACCTATCGGTCCGGCCTAGCAACGGCTGCGGCGGCTAGCAACTAGATATAACATGTTGCTACCTATGATTATATCACGGTTCACTGTTTAACCTGCTGCATCATCGCCTCCCTTCCCATTAGAAGATTCGTTATTAAAGAAAAGGAACAGAAAAAATCGATATTGATGATTATGTCGAATTATGTCGATACCTATCTGACAATGTTTATTTTATGCATTAGAAAATTTACGAGCTCGTAAGATGCAGTCATTTTACTCAATAGTCACACAGAAGCATTGTACTGAAGATCCAGAATCAACAGTTAAAGCTCTTCGTGAATGACACCATTTGGCACTTTGTCTTGGGCAGAAACAATGGGTGACTTAACTACGTTAATAGTGTCTTCTTTCCTTTCACTGTTTGAAGCAAAAGGCCTGTTGCTCAAGACTCTTCCGAACCTGTTGCCAGACGATTTATTGTTGGAGTTAACTTTACCTCTGTAAACCTGTTCAACAAAATTGTAGACAGGGTGTGCTGGCTTCCAGGGTTCTGGATTCGTCTCAATGGACTGCTCGCCCGTCAATTCACCACCCAGGCCTTTTCTTGCCCATTCAGACGCCTCAGCAATCAAAGCGCCCGCGGGTATGGGGCCCAGGGGCAATCGGTGGAGAGCAGACCTGTCACCAGTGAGCAAAACCAGTGCCGGTAGGCTGTGACCTGCAATTTTTTGTACCAGATCATCCAGCTCGTGGTGGCGATGCAGCTTCAGATGACAAACACTTGCACCTTTCTCAATAAACTGGTTCCCGAGGTTTTTCAAAATGTCCAGATAATCTGTCACGCTGGTCGTATGAAACAGCACGATCAGAGGTCGCGCACTGTTGACAGCTTCTGCCAAGTAGGCCCAGCTGCAGGGAAAGATCACGTAAAGGTGACCCCTGGTAATGAAACTCATCAGCTTGATAGAGTCGTTGATGTCGCCAGTAAACTGCCGACTCGCCGGAAAAGATTCGTGGTAAAAGGCCGCAAAAGTCGAACTTCGATTCCTGTCAGTCAGCTCCTCGAAAATGAAGACATCCTTAAACTGCATCTCCAAGGCAAGCGTTATCACCGAGCTGGATATTTCAGGACCGCTAATGACAAACGCGCGCGACATCAGGGGCAAAAATGTCTCCAGCAGATCGCGGGTCTTTTCAGATGACTGGCTATGAAGAACCGGCGGTGACAAAGCCAAATGCGCGAAAGCGCACAAGCGCCCGACACTAATTGGCCCAGCGTATTCGCTCAGCTTAGTGCCGCGTTTGTACATTGCTACAGTTGGGTAAGTATTGACTTTCAGGTAGCTGCACAGCTGGTTGGCCTCGAAGCAATCGAGTTTGACTAGCTGAACGTCTTGCATGCCGGCTCTCTTGACGCACTGGTTCACGGCCGACCAGATCGCTCTTGCAGCTTTGCACACGGGGCTCCAGGGCACCGTGAACAGCACTAGCCAGGGCCTGTCCGCATCCAATAGCAGTAGAAAACTGTCGAACAGCTCTTGGCTTTTGTCAACCACTAAGATGCCAGTTGTGTTGTAGATTTCGTTGAATTTCGATTGCTCAACGAACGCATCAACTCCATCGATGTCATGGGGCGAAGGATCGTCGTCAGATTGCTCAGTGAACGAGGCTGTCTCATCTGTGCAGTCGCCACCGAATAAGTGACCGCAGGTCGTCAGCGCACTGGGTAGTTGCCCTCGGTTGAAAAATTCAATGTTATGCAGGGAAAGTTGGATGCTTTCTCGGTACGATTGGCTCCGATCGATGGCATCTCGAACTGCAGAATCCAGCTTCATCATCGGATCGTGTGGGCCAAAGAGTCCAAAATCTGTGCCGGGCATGCGAATGATGAAGCAAAGTTTCTCACATGCACCGCTGATCTCTACACCGCTGTCTAATCCTGTAGTCAAATCCATTGCAAGCGGCTTAGTGAGTACAAGCGGGTAGAATGTTAGGCCAAAATTTCCTTCTAGAACAACTAAAATGTCTCTCATTCTCTCCCAATCTAGTAAAGTGTTTTTCATTGCGGTCTCATCCGCTGCCACTCCCAAGACATAGGTGTCTGATAGAGCAGCAAATGCTTCCATGAAAAAGGTTTTCTGAAAAAATGCTGGATAAGGGAGAATGCCAGATACATCAGATCTTGCGCTCTGTTCTTTCAAAATTTGATGGACCAGGAAGCCAGAAAACTGCTCCGATGTTAGGAGAGAATCAGCGGTCGCCACTATCGGCTTGCAATTGAACGCCCAATCCGGCGCGGACTGGCAGTGATCCTTCGTAAACAAAGCCAGGTGAGCCTGGTGACTCTCGAATTCGTAGCGGTAGGTTGGTCGCTGAGACTGCTCACGAATTTGGCTCAATTGAGCATCGGCAATGTGAAATGAAAAGAGCTTCTTCAGACTTAACGCTGCGTCGAGAAATAAATTTAAAATGTGATAATATGCGGGAGATTTTGTAGGCCAGGTGACAAACATGGCCACCGGTGTCCCGTCATTACTTAGTCGACTGCCATGAGCATCCTGGATTTCCTGCTGTATTAGATATTCACTTGTGAAAGAGATCTCGAACCACAACTCGCCAAGTTCCCTAGCGATAAACAGTTGGCGCTCAAGGAGGCGGAATGCAATGTAGCCGAGTGTTCCCGGCGGAACTGATTGCTTTCCATCCAAACCAATTTGGGATCCAATAGGAGAGCAAGTGACGCTCTCTGAACAGTAAGCGCTGAGCAAAAATATGCGATGGTCACGCGGGCTAGCGCAACTTCCTCGAATCCTGTTGCAGATGTCCGCGGCACCCTTGGAGCAGTCAAGCTTGGCCACGAATGCCAAATTCTTGGCGGTGAGAACTTCAAGACTTGTATTCCAGGAAGCTTTAATGTCGGCAGCGAGCTGATCGGAGAGGACCACCGCTACAGAGGCTCGGTCTACCAGAGAGTGTACTCCGACTTTCCTTACGTGAGCCAGCTCAGTCAGGTGATGCATCAACGAGAATTCTTTATTGGATCCTTCACGGAGATCTGCACCTGGGCGGCTGATAACGATCGCCTTGGCTGCGATAGCCTCAAATTCTGAGCGGCATTGCAGCTCGGCCACTGCGCTTGAGGCGTGCACCATCAACTGAAGTGCCAGCAGGATTAGAAGATTGAGTTGCAAAAGATTCGCAAACATTCTAATTCGAAACTATTACGAGCTATGTTTTTACTGTAGTCTTTCGAACATAATCGTTTCGAGATTTTCTGTAGAGTAGCTCTGCAGTATAGTCTTAATATGAATTGTCGCGCAAGAACTCGCTCAGTTGACATGGGAACAGCGTCAGGTGGTGGAAGTTTTTGCATGTGCATGCATTATCAAAGTGATTCTTACTGCATGTCATAGTGAACATGCAGCCCGGTTTACTCATTTGTGTATTTCTTATCGCTAAGCGATTAATAAATAATTAAAGAATTAACGTCCCAAGTTATATTCAATACACGGTGGGTTAAAATAATTCAATACTGTCATTCATTCCAAAGATACGAGCCGGCATTTGCACGTGTTGGGAAAGTGTTACTACAATATTAAATTATTAAATTCCTTCATTTCGCGATGTACGCTTATGGCCAGATTTGCATTGATCACACAATACACAATATATTGTGTCGTATACATGTGCGAGTACATGGCGCCACACAATTTACATGCACGATACGGGAAAGAATTTTTTACCCTTAAAAGTTGTAACTCAAAGATTAGCCGCCACATCGCAAAAATGCAAAGATTAAATCAGCAGGTTTTCCATGTTACAAATGCGCATATACCATAGGTATCTGTCAGATGAATACTCGTACTAAAGTGTCTCAGAAGGTGTCTCAATCTAACAGTATGGATTGACTCTTTAACTGTCGGGATGAATCTTTAACAGTCGGGACGTGTCTTTTACACGCATTGAATTTAATCCCAGATATGTTATCCAAAGTAATGGAGCTTTTGTTTATGGCAGCAAAGGCTGGGCACAGCAGCATCCATTTGGTCCATGGCTATGAAACACAAATCATGAGTTACAGCGCACGGTGTAATGCAATTTATTAGAGAAAATTTCACTATACCAACACAAGGTGACGTCAAAAATGTAATCTGCTTAACACCCCGGTTGGGCGAGGGCTCCACCAAGACTTTTAGCAGAAACCATGCAAGAATTTAAGCCTTTTAGCCAGGGGTGTACTTGGTATAGTCATCCAAGGTGATCTCCGTTCAATTTCGGAGGTGGTTGAACAGCAACTCCTCCCCTTCATCAAATCTTGGATAAATACAAAAATAGACAGCTGGTATTGATCCACGTTGGACATCTTGATAAACGCCAGACATGGCCTGACAGGTAGCTTTCTTCATAGAGTGGTTAACGCGCCCTGCACGGTTGTGACCTGCACGTTCGCTTTTACTGGCTGTCTGTTTGATCACTCAAAACTAAAAAGCAGCCACGTATCTTCGCCTGCTGCAGCTGTCATCTGCTCCTCCTTGTCGGTTGCTTCTTTTGCACTAAGGATTTCGCCAGGATATTGTGCCACAAAAGCTCTTTTTGCCTTTTGCCAATGGGCATGCCGCAAGGGCGCCTTTGCCCTTTAAGCCGGCGTTAGCAATGCGAACTGCGCTGTCGTCTTTACTGCGTAGCCGTGTCTCAAATTCCTGGGCTTTGGCGTTGGGTCGCTGCATATGGCGCTACTTTGAAGGTATGGCTTCGAAGGCCCAGCTGCTGCTGCAGCAGCTTCGGGTACTTTTAGCTTCCATATTCCTAAAGTAAAGCCATGTATAAATCATAGACATGGACCTGCACTCATCAGCAGCCATCAGCATCAACAGAATGTCCCAATTTTCGGACAATGTCCCGATTTCATGGGTTCGGGAGCCCGCCTCCAATGGGTTTGGGAGCCCGCCTCCAATGGGTTTGGGAGCCCGCCTTCTCCCAATAAAATGGCCCTTCTCGCTATAACAACGAAGCGTGCTAAAAACCTCTACCAACTTGCCACAGCAGCAGCAGCTCCAGCACTAAAGCAGCAACAGCAGCTAACGGATATCCTGCTTTTCTCAGCTAATCGTATTGAAAGATGAAGATGAGTGAACATGAAGCACTGGCTGCGGACAAGGCAGCAGTCTCTGTGCCCTCCACAGCAGTGTCTGCGGATGAGACAGCAGTCTCTGCGCCCTCCACAGCAGCTGTGGATGAGGCAGCACTTTTTCGGCCATCAAAGGCCGCAAAAAGGCGAAGGCGACGGAAGCTGCTTGCCACAAATTATCCGCCGACAGCCCCGCCGCCGCAGCGTTTCATCAGCGGCAGCGGCAGCGGCAGCCTGAAGCCCACCAAATCGCTGCTCTCGGTAAAAAAATAAGAGGGAGAAAGAGAGACTGCGCCGCCAGCAGCAGCAGCTTATGTCGCTATTGGAGAAGCAGCAGCAGCTGCTACAGCGCCCAAGTAGTTATAGTCATATGCTCATATACATGTAACAGCTGTGCTGCCATGCAGCTTTGCCAGAAGCTGTGGTGCCCGCTTTGCCCGAAACTGTGGTGCCCGCTTTGCCCGAAACTGTGGTTCCCGCTTTGCCAGAAGCTGTGGTGCCCGATTTGCCAGAAGCTGTGGTGCCCGCGCTTTGCCCGAAACTGTGGTGCCCGATTTGCCAGAAGCTGTGGTGCCCGATTTGCCAGAAGCTGTGGTGCCCGTGCTTTGCCAGAAGCTGTGGTGCCCGATTTGCCAGAAGCTGTGGTGCCCGATTTGCCAGAAGCTGTGGTGCCCGCTTTGCCAGAAGCTGTGGTGCCCGCCTTGCCAGAAGCTGTGGTGCCCGATTTGCCAGAAGCTGTGGTGCCCGCTTTGCCAGAAGCTGTGGTGCCCGATTTGCCAGAAGCTGTGGTGCCCGATTTGCTAGAAGCTGTGGTGCCCGCGCTTTGCCTGAAACTGTGGTGCCCGCTTTGCCAGAAGCTGTGGTGTACTTAAACTTTAATCAGCTAATCGTATTGAAAGAAGATGAGTGAACATGAAGCCCTGGCTGCGGATGAGGCAACAGTCTCTGTGCCCTCTACAGCACTGGCTGTGGATGAGGCCGCCCTCTGGCAATCAGTCGATCCTGATTGTTATCCTCATATAATTCAAGAAGGCTTTCGACTCGGTCGTCAGGTCTGTGCTCCCAAAGGTGCTCCGTACGCATACATGTGCCAGAGCAGCTGATTTACGCCATCATGGGCCATGGCGATGTACCGTGATACGAAAGCTGCTGTTTCAACACCGGACGGCCTATCGGACTTCTTTGAGACATCCTCCGGGTGCTTCAGGAAGATACGCCTGCGCCGTTCCTGTTCGTTCTGGTGCTTTACTGGGTGCTGCGGACCGCTCTTCCTACCAACGACGACGGCGTGGGTCGACGTCAACTGGAGAGGCGGCTCAGCTTGCTTGGCTACGCCGACGATCTCGCCCTGCTGTCCTCAACTGTCAAGGGCGCCCAGCGACAACTGGACAAGCTAGTTGCTGTTGCGGCGAGTATCGGCCTGGTGATCAACACGCAGAAAACCGTCATGCTTTGCGTGCCGGACGACATCTATCGAGGCTGCGATTTTGGGCCAAGGCGCTGATGGACAGGCAACAGAGCTTCCGCGTTGTCAGCAGTTCGTCTACCTCGGCGGTCTGGTTCCCGGCGTCCGCAAGGATTTGCGGCGTCGCCGCGGACTTGCCTGGGCTGCCTTTCGTTCTGTGAGGGCAGTCCTGCAGTCCGATCAATGATGTCAGTATCGTGTATTGTACTCAGTAAAACTGTTAAAATACAATGGCCTAGTCAAGAAAATTTTGGGTCTTTGTCCTTTGCTTTAGATTGGCCCGATTGCACTACTACCAGTAGCAAGCAATGTTTAAAATTTTCGATTTCGATTTTAAATTCTGAAAATTCTAACAAATAAATTCTATTTCGACTTTAATAAAAAATCTGTTTCGATCCCTCTCTAACTCTAATATAAAGCCTATGCAGGATGAATTTCCTAAAAATAAATAAGATTTCATTAGTAGGCCTATTTAGCTGGCAGTCGTGCGCAACTTCTGGGTGCCAAGTCATATTAAGCTTGACACCATTTAGCTGAATTAGTTATGTAACTGATGAAATAATGCAAAATCAATATATAGTTTATATAGTTATATAGTTATAGTTTTCATGTATAAGCCTAATAGCCTATGCTATGCTGTAGCCAGCTATATAAGCCCCTATGCCTAACATCATTATTTTCTAAATTGCATCCTAAAATTAGACATTGGATTAGGCCTAGGCCTATATTTAAATTATAATATCAAATCTTGTTTTTAATTTTTCTTTCTATAAAAGGAAAATTTTAATTACCTTTATTTTATTCTTGGATTTAGTTCAATTAGGCTATGTTCTATTCTAGCCTAGGCCTAGTTCCCCACATTAAATTATTTTTATTGATTTTTGTTTATTTTGTATTTTGTAACTAACCATTCTTTTATCAATTATAATCCACATTATGTTGATCCAAACAAAGGTTCATTTTTTGCAATTTTGTGTCAAACTAATTTAATGTAGGCCTTAGAAACAAAGACATTGCCCTAATTATATCTTAAAACTAGATCTTAGATAGGCCAACAACTTTACATCCTATTTGTAGTTGAAATCCCTGAGTAAGAGCCAGTATCATTATTATTAGGGGGCCTTATTAATGATACTAATTAAAGTCTGATTTAAGCCTGTTTAAAGATAGTTGTCAAAATGTATCTAGTATAGCTCTTAATAAAATTTTAATTCATATTTATCATGGGTTTCTATGCTTTTTGTTGCCTAGCATTTTGGGATCCTAGGTTACTAAACTAGCAGAAATTTGACAAACTTATTTTATTATTGATTTGATTTCTGAAGTAACATGCAATCATAGATCATGTTTTGATTTCTTAAAAAATCTAGATTGAAACAAAGTCATAGCTTAACAAAATGAAAAACAATCATTTTAATTTTTTATTTCAAAGCAAATATTATTAAATTAAGACTCACTTTCTATTTGTGCTAGTGCTCTTCCCTGTACACTGAGAATCCCACCGGTTAGCCACCAGCTGTTGTAGGGCTACTTTTCTAATTCCTATTATTGACTGTTCTAAAGCTGCCACCAAAGTTGTTACAGGGGTTATTCCTTCTTGTTAATATTGCTGGTTATTACTTGCCTTTTACTAGTAGCATATATACACGTCTATTGGTAGCATATATACTTTTATTGTACTTTCTGGCCTGAGTGGTCTTTTTAGGCACTGTCTATCCTTTTCCTATACTCCTCTAAAGATATTATTCTCAGTCCTGGGCATTCCTGGGATCAGAAGGTCACAGCGCACTTCACTGGGTATTCTGCCCTGAGGCGGGTTTCTTAGACTCTGAGTCTGGGCTTCTCTACCTTGTGGTAGGATCTCTGCCTCCTAAAGGCGATTTCTCAGATCCTAGATCTGGTTGTCTCATTCTCTAAGAACGGGTTGAACTCTCCCAATCTTGGGGCTTCTGATGCTTTCTAAAATAACTAAGTCAGTAAGTATCGAGCAATATACTAGAACAGTTTTAAGCTTGAAGCCAGCAAAGCACAAGTTGCTCTCCTTCTTATTCGGCTTGTGTATTTATACTCCTCTCAATTTGGTCTTTTAAACAAATAAAATTTCATAATATTTAAAATATTTACAATATTACTAATATTATACGTATTAAAACAAAATAGTCTAGTTTCAAATATACTACTTTCTAGGAAATGAACAATGCTAAAATAAGGCCTACCTCATATTTTAGGTTCTAATTCTAATTTATAATTCAGGTAGGCCTACCAAAAAGCAAACTGGGGCACCAAAATGCCAGGCACTATAAAACACAAGCACCAAAAAGCATGGATAGGCTTACCTTATCATAAATATTTTAAAAATTTGTATAAATTAAACTTTTAGTTGTATTTGCAATTTTAAAAAGTTTAATGCTAAAATTGAATTTAATTAATAGTACTTTTCTTTTGGTTTTGATTTTTAAATGCTTTAGATATAACCAAATCTAAAATAGGCCTAGGTAGTTGTTTCTTAGTTGAATAACAGTCTAATAAAATCAATATTAAGTATTGTGGCAGCCCAATCAACACGCAGCCAGTAATTGCAAGTACATTTGCACTGAAACCCCCTACCCACCAGGCTAGGGGTGGGTGTACTCAGATAGACAGCCAATATGCTAATTCGGGGGTCGACCTTCAATCATGCCACCTTTTTGGCGCACTTCCCCATGTGATCACATGCTTATTTATACCTGACGTGTAAAGCTAATAAAATTTTACTTTTCTTACTTGCAACTTACTTCGTTTTCACAAGCCGCTAAGTATATTCTTTTATAGGCTGGATCTAAACATCCTATTTTTAGTATTCTTTTCAATTAATAATTTAATAGAGCTTCTTAACTAAATGTTTGTCATTATAAAAGATATGCTCTGAAAAGTCATTTAGAAAGTTGTTATCTAACTATTAAAATAAATCAATATAAAATATAACCACAAAAGGTTAGCTATTGCTTTTATTTCATTTCACAAAAAGCCTTTGGCTTTATAAATAAATTTCTATATCTAACTAGGCCTATTTTTTGTAAATCTTAATCAGATACAATATATTGGATAAAACAAAAAGTTCTTGTAGTTTGTGAATATATGCTTTATTTATGAAATGAAGTACTTAAAGTATATATAATGGTATTATAGCACTGTGGTTGAAACTTGAATTTGGGTTGCTCTGTATCAGTCAATATTATTTATATACCTCTGTACACAAAACCTTATCAAAGCTTCTAGAAATTTCTGTAGGCTTAACTTCAGAAACTGCAAGAACTTTGTGTTTTACCCAATATAAATTCATAAAAGGTCCTATCTTCATTTCTATACAACTAGGCTTATGAGTGTATATGCCTTTAGGGCAGATATTTAAAAAATGAATACATTAAAAATTCTAATTTGTCAATGGTGTAGATTAGCTAGCCCATGACATTGTAAATCACATAAGGGCATTTTATTTTCCACTATAAATTATTATCTACTTGCATGACACATTCTGAACATTGAGATTTTACTGGCTTAAAAAACCTGCTTCTATAAGCTCAACTGAGCCTAGTAGCCCATTATGGCAGCCAGTCCAGAGGTGCCAACACTCAGCCTGACTGAGACTGAAGTGGTTGAACTTGAGCAGCCAGCTCCTAAGCGACTCAAGCTTAGCACTGGCTTGAACACTACTGGAGCTGCCTCTGCAGCATCTTCATCTATGTCAATGGCCAACCCCGCATTGATGCTCATTGACGATGACATTTCTCTTGGGTCAGTCAGCGTCCAGTTTGAGCAGCAGCTGTTGCAGTCGGTGCTTGATGACAGGCTAGAAGCTACTGCAGATCTGCTGCTCAGTCAGCACGATGTGGACACCAGCGGCGGGGGCGACGTTGTTCCACTCATGTCGCCTAGCGCAAGAATTTCTGCGCTGCATCGGCTAGCGCAAACCGTCCTGGCGCGTCTGAAACGGCACCGATTGATCCAAAGCTTGGCCGATTTGCTGCGCCGCCTGTCGGCTCGCGTCGACACACCCGACGGTCGAGACCTCTGCCAGGAGCTTGCGCTGCTCATGTTGACGACAGCAACGATGCCCGACAGTGACGAAAACAGCACCAGCGACAAGTCGGATGACAGTGTCGATGCGTGCGCCGAGGAGTGTCTTCGCTGCTTCCTGGACATACTGCTCGACTTGTCGGCGCCTTCATCGACCAGCGCGTCCGCCAGTCGACCATCAGGCACTTTGACTTCATCGTCGTCTGTCGCCGTTGGCGAAGATGCCGCGTCGGTTGGCTTGACGCTGTGCGGCCTCGACTGCATCCGGCGACTCCTCATCCACTGTCCGGGCCTCCTGGCGTCATCGACGCTGGTTGAGCGGCTGCACCGCCTGCTAGCGGCCATGGTCAGCCGGCCAGATCCCCGGCTGGTGGCCCACGGCCTGGTGCTCGCTGGCAGGGCGATGTCGCCGCGCGATCGCCTCCTGCCGCCGCGAGTCACCAGCGCTGAGCTGGCCGGCTTCATGACTGGCCACGAGGATCCCCGGGTGCGCTGGGCCGCCCACGCCTGCCATCTGGCCTGGCTGCGCCGAGCCTCGTCGCTCACCGCCGGCGATTCTCCCGTGCCGCTGGAGCTGGCGCACAACGCCATGGACGCTGACGACGATCCCGCTGTTCGCGCTGTCTGCGTCGACATCGCCTTGGCTGCCGCTGTCGCCGCTGCCGACGCTGAAGACCCCGATGCCACCACCTCAGTCGTCTCCTCCGAGGGCGTTGCCGATGCCGATGCTATCGACGCTGGCGACGCGGCGTTTCGTCGCCTGGCCGGCGCCATGCAAGATGCCAGTCCACTAGTTCGAGTCCGCGCTGCCCGTGCCCTCGGCCGCCTGGCCGGCCGCGTCTCCGAGGCCGAGCTGGCGGCGACTCTCGATCGCCAGGTAATGACCGACCTACGCCTTCGACGCCGGCCAAACGACCTGCAGGCGCAGCAGCGTCAGCGAGATCGACGCGCCGGCGCTCCCATTGGCGACGTCGAGCTGAAGGACGTCACGCTGCTCAGCCTGGGCTCCTCCGGCGCTTTTGTCAACGGGTTCGAAGACGAGAGCTCCGCTGTCCGTGCCGCAGCAGTTCGCTCCGCTGGCCGACTTGCCGAACGCTGTCCGGCCTTTGCCGACCAGTGCGCCGACGTCCTGGTGGACATGCTCGCCGACGACATTCATGCCGTCCGGCTGGCCGCTGTCCGAGCTCTGGCCCGGCTGGCCGACTTCCAACTAGCCGGTCCGCAGCTGCACGTGTGTCTGGCCGCGCTCAAAGAGGACAACGCCGAGCTGCGGCGCGGTCTCCGCGATCTGCTGGCTGGCTGCGGCCTGGCAGACACCGACTGCTTGCGGACTTTGCTGGCCGGCCTGCTGGATAATCTGGCTAGGTACGAGTAAATAGAAGACTGCTGATTTAAGCTGTACACTCCTGTGTGAGTGTGTGCCGGTGCGTATGACTGCGTACGTATCCGCGCTCTTGTGTGCCTGCTTAGGGAAGTCAGCGGAATGAGCAGTAATGCGAGTGTACGAACTTCGCCAGCCGAGAAAAATTGCAGCAAGGAAAGTACCAGCTCAGAATTTCAGCAGCCGTCTAAGTTATGCAATAATAATCATATATCAGAGCTAAAGTGTATCTTATATATTTATTTTTTATACAATCTGTCGAAACCCGCGGATTTCGAACCCGCTAAATTCGAATCCCCGGAACTACGAGTATTTTAGCATGCATTCTTAAATCTGAAGGCATACTCAAACAAAAGCTTGTTAATAGAGGATAGAGGTAAAAAAATTGGAGTAAATGCGTGTTAAATTAGGATTTGATGCATTTGGAACTCCTCTCTCTTCTCTTCTCTCCCCTCTCTTCTCTCCTCTCTCCTCTTCTCTCTCTCTTCTCTCCTCTCCTCTCTCTTCTCTCCTCTCTC
Organism: Macrostomum lignano; assembly: GCA_002269645.1. Taxonomy (NCBI): domain Eukaryota; kingdom Metazoa; phylum Platyhelminthes; family Macrostomidae; genus Macrostomum; species Macrostomum lignano. The sequence continues at coordinate 76,766 of NIVC01000240.1, forward strand.
TTCTCTCTCTCTACTTCTGTCCTCTCTCTTCTCTCTCTCTCTATTTCTCTCCTCTCTCTTCTCTCCTCTTATCTTCCATATTTTCTCTTATTTGGTGTCATTTGGTTGAGCGGTTTGGGAGTCCATAGCGAACAAATTTGTACACAGATACAACACAGTTTTCGTTTTTATTATAGGTATAAATGTATTAGATAACTTTAGCTCTTATATAATTGATTATAAGCTGGTGTTTGAGCTGGTATTTTCAAAGCTGCAACTTTTCTCGACTGGCAACTTTTCGGCTGGCTAATTTCGTGCACCGAATGTCACTTAAAGTGCGCGAGGTTGCACACAGCCCCCTGGCTCTAACTATAAACTAACTAATATACAGCGCAGATATAATGTCTATAGTACAGGGCGCCAGTAAGGCATTTTTAGCATCCAACGATTCCCCCATCACTTTCATTGCCCAGGTACCCCGCCGATAGGCATTGCGTCTGGCGCTGCTCAGCCGCTGTTGGCCGGCGTCACAGCGGCCTACTGCAGCTGGCGATCGCCGACCTGCTCTGTCTGCACCCGTATCTGCAGGGCGCCGAGCCGATGAAGGAGGACCCGGCTTACACGGCCGTGCTCCTGGCTGTGCTCAATGCCACAGCCAGGCTGCCACAGTTGCGCGCCCTGCTCCCGCCTTACGCTAAACGGCACTACGCCTACATGAGAGCCGCCCTGCCGAGCCTCACTCCCGCCCTGCCCGCTCTGGCCTCCGCCCCGCCCATTACCGCCGCCGTGTCTGTCAACAACGAAGAGTTCTTCGCCGCCACTCTGGCCAAGGTGCGCGCCGAGCTGCAGTCGGCGGCCTCCGGACGGCGTCGGTTGCGGCCTCTGCTGGCTGATTTGGCCAGACTGGCCCGACTAACTCCGGCTCTGGCCGGTCGGGCCGCATTCGCTCACGACTGGTGCCGACTGGCCGCGGCGCTGGCCTCGCCAACGTCGTCATCGACGTGCCCGGACGCTGTCGCTATCACCTACCGCCTGCAGCTGCTGTACAGCGGCCAGCACGCCGAGACAGTTGACTGTCTGGTCCGGCTGCGCCGGCAGATCGCCGCATCGTCGTCTAGCGGGGTGACGTTGCCGACGCCGCCGCTTCTGCCCGACCCGCTGCCAGCCGGGCTGGGCCGCTTTTCGGCCGCGCTGCTCGAACCGACGACGCTGTCCGGCGTAGAGGAGAATCGGCGATTCCCGGCCGGCCTGCCGCTGCCGGTGCCAGTCAGGGCCCGTCTGCGCCACTGCCCGAGGCCAGACCGGGTCCGCGTCTGGCTCCGCCTGCCCGACAGGCGGCGCGTCGTCTGGGCGCCGGCTGACGCGCACTGGACGGAGATTGACGCCTCAGACGGAGTGTACGAGCTGTCCACCCAGCTGCAGGTGACTTGTCCGCAGTGGACAGACGCCGCACAGCTGCAGGTGTGCCTGGCTATTGAACTGGACGACTGGTCGGCTGAGGTGACACCCTGCGTCCCAGTGAATGTGCAGCCGCAGCCGCCTAGAAGGTCCTAGTTTGTTCGGTTATATTTTCCAAGCCTTTTGTTTTAACACTGTACTTTGTATCAGACTGCAGTACCAAATAGACGACCGTGTTCGCGCTCTTGTAACCAGATGCGAATAGCTAAATATCGAATGTTGTCCGATTCGACTGTTTCCATAAATAATTCATATAGTAAATATACATTGAATGTTGGCTAGTTATTTTAGACTCTATTTACTGTCATTTGACTATTATTGATAAATCTACTAGGACTTTAGCTTAGGGGCCGTAGCCCAGCGGTAGCGCAGCTGCTCTGGTGTGCCAGCGACCCAGGCTCGATTCCAAGTGCAGTCACATTAATTTGGGGCTGAATTGGAATCTCGGCTTGGCTCTGCTCGTGCAATTAACGGCCTTGAGAGCCAACCCCCCCAAGGCGCAGTGAAGTGTACATGCCTAACGATAATATAAAGTTAGGGCGCTGTACACTCCTGTGTGAGTGCCTGCGTACGTATCCGCACGCTTGTATGCCTGCTCAGGGAAGTCGGCGGAATGGGCAGTAATGCCTCTCGCCGGTTGTGTGCCTATGTCGCTTAAAGTGCGCCAGGGTGCCTCCAATAAAAATAAAAGGACTTTATAGCTTTGTGGAAAAACCCAATGGCGTCTGAAGCCCTTGCAGTTGTGTGCCACTAGTTGTTAACTTGGCCTTCTGTGAGGCAGTTGTAAAAACAGCAACGTTTTTTTACAATAGATCCCATATTCATTCATGCTTACTGTCTGCCGAGAGTTTTTAATCCAGCTATAAAATAGCAGTTACTGATTTTTGATCCAGTCATGTCTGAAGAGCAGTCGCCATTTGCTAAAGGCGCTGTTGGAGGCAGCGGTGGCGGCGGCGAGTCCGGTCCAATTTACGGCGATCAGACCGCTAAGCAGGTGAAAAGTCCAACTTTTCTTCACTAACCTTCACCAAATCAACAGGTGCTAGTCGGACTTTTCTTCACTAACCTTCACCAAATCAACAGGTGCTAGTCGGACTTTTCTTCACTAACCTCCTTCACCAAATCAACAGGTGCTAGTCGGACTTTTCTTCACTAACCTCCTTCACCAAATCAACAGGTGCTAGTCGGACTTTTCTTCACTAACCTCCTTCACCAAATCAACAGGTGCTAGTCGGACTTTTCTTCACTAACCTCCTTCACCAAATCAACAGGTGCTAGTCGGACTTTTCTTCACTAACCTCCTTCACCAAATCAACAGGTGCTAGTCGGACTTTTCTTCACTAACCTCCTTCACCAAATCAACAGGTGCTAGTCGGACTTTTCTTCACTAACCTCCTTCACCAAATCAACAGGTGCTAGTCGGACTTTTCTTCACTAACCTCCTTCACCAAATCAACAGGTGCTAGTCGGACTTTTCTTCACTAACCTCCTTCACCAAATCAACAGGTGCTAGTCGGACTTTTCTTCACTAACCTCCTTCACCAAATCAACAGGTGCTAGTCGGACTTTTCTTCACTAACCTCCTTCACCAAATCAACAGGTGCTAGTCGGACTTTTCTTCACTAACCTTCACCAAATCAACAGGTGCTAGTCGGACTTTTCTTCACTAACCTCCTTCACCAAATCAACAGGTGCTAGTCGGACTTTTCTTCACTAACCTCCTTCACCAAATCAACAGGTGCTAGTCGGACTTTTCTTCACTAACCTCCTTCACCAAATCAACAGGTGCTAGTCGGACTTTTCTTCACTAACCTCCTTCACCAAAACCTCCTCACAAATCAACAGGTGCTAACCTCGGACTTTTCTTCACTAACCTCCTTCACCAAATCAACAGGTGCTAGTCGGACTTTTCTTCACTAACCTCCTTCACCAAATCAACAGGTGCTAGTCGGACTTTTCTTCACTAACCTCCTTCACCAAATCAACAGGTGCTAGTCGGACTTTTCTTCACTAACCTTCACCAAATCAACAGGTGCTAGTCGGACTTTTCTTCACTAACCTCCTTCACCAAATCAACAGGTGCTAGTCGGACTTTTCTTCACTAACCTCCTTCACCAAATCAACAGGTGCTAGTCGGACTTTTCTTCACTAACCTCCTTCACCAAATCAACAGGTGCTAGTCGGACTTTTCTTCACTAACCTTCACCAAATCAACAGGTGCTAGTCGGACTTTTCTTCACTAACCTCCTTCACCAAATCAACAGGTGCTAGTCGGACTTTTCTTCACTAACCTCCTTCACCAAATCAACAGGTGCTAGTCGGACTTTTCTTCACTAACCTCCTTCACCAAATCAACAGGTGCTAGTCGGACTTTTCTTCACTAACCTCCTTCACCAAATCAACAGGTGCTAGTCGGACTTTTCTTCACTAACCTCCTTCACCAAATCAACAGGTGCTAGTCGGACTTTTCTTCACTAACCTCCTTCACCAAATCAACAGGTGCTAGTCGGACTTTTCTTCACTAACCTTCACCAAATCAACAGGTGCTAGTCGGACTTTTCTTCACTAACCTCCTTCACCAAATCAACAGGTGCTAGTCGGACTTTTCTTCACTAACCTCCTTCACCAAATCAACAGGTGCTAGTCGGACTTTTCTTCACTAACCTCCTTCACCAAATCAACAGGTGCTAGTCGGACTTTTCTTCACTAACCTCCTTCACCAAATCAACAGGTGCTAGTCGGACTTTTCTTCACTAACCTCCTTCACCAAATCAACAGGTGCTAGTCGGACTTTTCTTCACTAACCTTCACCAAATCAACAGGTGCTAGTCGGACTTTTCTTCACTAACCTTCACCAAATCAACAGGTGCTAGTCGGACTTTTCTTCACTAACCTCCTTCACCAAATCAACAGGTGCTAGTCGGACTTTTCTTCACTAACCTCCTTCACCAAATCAACAGGTGCTAGTCGGACTTTTCTTCACTAACCTCCTTCACCAAATCAACAGGTGCTAGTCGGACTTTTCTTCACTAACCTCCTTCACCAAATCAACAGGTGCTAGTCGGACTTTTCTTCACTAACCTCCTTCACCAAATCAACAGGTGCTAGTCGGACTTTTCTTCACTAACCTCCTTCACCAAATCAACAGGTGCTAGTCGGACTTTTCTTCACTAACCTTCACCAAATCAACAGGTGCTAGTCGGACTTTTCTTCACTAACCTTCACCAAATCAACAGGTGCTAGTCGGACTTTTCTTCACTAACCTCCTTCACCAAATCAACAGGTGCTAGTCGGACTTTTCTTCACTAACCTCCTTCACCAAATCAACAGGTGCTAGTCGGACTTTTCTTCACTAACCTCCTTCACCAAATCAACAGGTGCTAGTCGGACTTTTCTTCACTAACCTCCTTCACCAAATCAACAGGTGCTAGTCGGACTTTTCTTCACTAACCTCCTTCACCAAATCAACAGGTGCTAGTCGGACTTTTCTTCACTAACCTCCTTCACCAAATCAACAGGTGCTAGTCGGACTTTTCTTCACTAACCTCCTTCACCAAATCAACAGGTGCTAGTCGGACTTTTCTTCACTAACCTCCTTCACCAAATCAACAGGTGCTAGTCGGACTTTTCTTCACTAACCTCCTTCACCAAATCAACAGGTGCTAGTCGGACTTTTCTTCACTAACCTCCTTCACCAAATCAACAGGTGCTAGTCGGACTTTTCTTCACTAACCTCCTTCACCAAATCAACAGGTGCTAGTCGGACTTTTCTTCACTAACCTCCTTCACCAAATCAACAGGTGCTAGTCGGACTTTTCTTCACTAACCTCCTTCACCAAATCAACAGGTGCTAGTCGGACTTTTCTTCACTAACCTCCTTCACCAAATCAACAGGTGCTAGTCGGACTTTTCTTCACTAACCTCCTTCACCAAATCAACAGGTGCTAGTCGGACTTTTCTTCACTAACCTCCTTCACCAAATCAACAGGTGCTAGTCGGACTTTTCTTCACTAACCTCCTTCACCAAATCAACAGGTGCTAGTCGGACTTTTCTTCACTAACCTCCTTCACCAAATCAACAGGTGCTAGTCGGACTTTTCTTCACTAACCTTCACCAAATCAACAGGTGCTAGTCGGACTTTTCTTCACTAACCTCCTTCACCAAATCAACAGGTGCTAGTCGGACTTTTCTTCACTAACCTCCTTCACCAAATCAACAGGTGCTAGTCGGACTTTTCTTCACTAACCTCCTTCACCAAATCAACAGGTGCTAGTCGGACTTTTCTTCACTAACCTCCTTCACCAAATCAACAGGTGCTAGTCGGACTTTTCTTCACTAACCTCCTTCACCAAATCAACAGGTGCTAGTCGGACTTTTCTTCACTAACCTTCACCAAATCAACAGGTGCTAGTCGGACTTTTCTTCACTAACCTCCTTCACCAAATCAACAGGTGCTAGTCGGACTTTTCTTCACTAACCTCCTTCACCAAATCAACAGGTGCTAGTCGGACTTTTCTTCACTAACCTTCACCAAATCAACAGGTGCTAGTCGGACTTTTCTTCACTAACCTCCTTCACCAAATCAACAGGTGCTAGTCGGACTTTTCTTCACTAACCTCCTTCACCAAATCAACAGGTGCTAGTCGGACTTTTCTTCACTAACCTTCACCAAATCAACAGGTGCTAGTCGGACTTTTCTTCACTAACCTTCACCAAATCAACAGGTGCTAGTCGGACTTTTCTTCACTAACCTTCACCAAATCAACAGGTGCTAGTCGGACTTTTCTTCACTAACCTCCTTCACCAAATCAACAGGTGCTAGTCGGACTTTTCTTCACTAACCTCCTTCACCAAATCAACAGGTGCTAGTCGGAATTTTCTTCACTAACCTTCACCAAATCAACAGGTGCTAGTCGGACTTTTCTTCACTAACCTCCTTCACCAAATCAACAGGTGCTAGTCGGACTTTTCTTCACTAACCTCCTTCACCAAATCAACAGGTGCTAGTCGGACTTTTCTTCACTAACCTCCTTCACCAAATCAACAGGTGCTAGTCGGACTTTTCTTCACTAACCTCCTTCACCAAATCAACAGGTGCTAGTCGGACTTTTCTTCACTAACCTCCTTCACCAAATCAACAGGTGCTAGTCGGACTTTTCTTCACTAACCTTCACCAAATCAACAGGTGCTAGTCGGACTTTTCTTCACTAACCTCCTTCACCAAATCAACAGGTGCTAGTCGGACTTTTCTTCACTAACCTCCTTCACCAAATCAACAGGTGCTAGTCGGAATTTTCTTCACTAACCTTCACCAAATCAACAGGTGCTAGTCGGACTTTTCTTCACTAACCTCCTTCACCAAATCAACAGGTGCTAGTCGGACTTTTCTTCACTAACCTCCTTCACCAAATCAACAGGTGCTAGTCGGACTTTTCTTCACTAACCTTCACCAAATCAACAGGTGCTAGTCGGACTTTTCTTCACTAACCTCCTTCACCAAATCAACAGGTGCTAGTCGGACTTTTCTTCACTAACCTCCTTCACCAAATCAACAGGTGCTAGTCGGACTTTTCTTCACTAACCTTCACCAAATCAACAGGTGCTAGTCGGACTTTTCTTCACTAACCTCCTTCACCAAATCAACAGGTGCTAGTCGGACTTTTCTTCACTAACCTCCTTCACCAAATCAACAGGTGCTAGTCGGACTTTTCTTCACTAACCTTCACCAAATCAACAGGTGCTAGTCGGACTTTTCTTCACTAACCTCCTTCACCAAATCAACAGGTGCTAGTCGAACTTTTCTTCACTAACCTCCTTCACCAAATCAACAGGTGCTAGTCGGACTTTTCTTCACTAACCTCCTTCACCAAATCAACAGGTGCTAGTCGGACTTTTCTTCACTAACCTCCTTCACCAAATCAACAGGTGCTAGTCGGACTTTTCTTCACTAACCTCCTTCACCAAATCAACAGGTGCTAGTCGGACTTTTCTTCACTAACCTCCTTCACCAAATCAACAGGTGCTAGTCGGAATTTTCTTCACTAACCTTCACCAAATCAACAGGTGCTAGTCGGACTTTTCTTCACTAACCTCCTTCACCAAATCAACAGGTGCTAGTCGGACTTTTCTTCACTAACCTCCTTCACCAAATCAACAGGTGCTAGTCGGACTTTTCTTCACTAACCTCCTTCACCAAATCAACAGGTGCTAGTCGGACTTTTCTTCACTAACCTCCTTCACCAAATCAACAGGTGCTAGTCGGACTTTTCTTCACTAACCTCCTTCACCAAATCAACAGGTGCTAGTCGGACTTTTCTTCACTAACCTTCACCAAATCAACAGGTGCTAGTCGGACTTTTCTTCACTAACCTCCTTCACCAAATCAACAGGTGCTAGTCGGACTTTTCTTCACTAACCTCCTTCACCAAATCAACAGGTGCTAGTCGGAATTTTCTTCACTAACCTTCACCAAATCAACAGGTGCTAGTCGGACTTTTCTTCACTAACCTCCTTCACCAAATCAACAGGTGCTAGTCGGACTTTTCTTCACTAACCTCCTTCACCAAATCAACAGGTGCTAGTCGGACTTTTCTTCACTAACCTTCACCAAATCAACAGGTGCTAGTCGGACTTTTCTTCACTAACCTTCACCAAATCAACAGGTGCTAGTCGGACTTTTCTTCACTAACCTCCTTCACCAAATCAACAGGTGCTAGTCGAACTTTTCTTCACTAACCTCCTTCACCAAATCAACAGGTGCTAGTCGGACTTTTCTTCACTAACCTCCTTCACCAAATCAACAGGTGCTAGTCGGACTTTTCTTCACTAACCTCCTTCACCAAATCAACAGGTGCTAGTCGGACTTTTCTTCACTAACCTCCTTCACCAAATCAACAGGTGCTAGTCGGAATTTTCTTCACTAACCTTCACCAAATCAACAGGTGCTAGTCGGACTTTTCTTCACTAACCTCCTTCACCAAATCAACAGGTGGTAGTCGAACGTGGTCTGTTTATCGCCGCCAAAGTGAACCTGCTCATCACATTGATATTGTGCATAGTGCGAGCGGCGGTGAACCCGGTGAACGCTGGCCTCTATCTGATGTACGCCCTGTCCCTGTGCCTGTTCACTGGCCTGGAATTCTACCTGATCCACCTGGAGCGAATGGGCGAGTTAGTCAGCTCACGTCGCTGGTTCGTCTACGTCTTTGGAGTATTCATGTTTGTGCAGTCAATCTGCACAGATATTCTCGTGTTCGAGTAGTGGACCTAATTATATAATGACAAGTATTATTAGTGGTGTTAGATTTGTTATACAATTACTTTTTATTGATTTAAAATTCAAATCACGCGGTGCTTTGTGTACTTTGATTATTTTTGGATATTTTTTGCAAAGTGCAACTTTTTTGGCACGAGTCAAATTTTAAATAAATTCATTATTTATCCCGTGTAAAAGTTAGAGCGAGTTAACGCGCTCAAAAAAATTCAAAGAGTGTGCAAAATACACCGAGTTTATGTCCCTGCACTCGCTCATTTTCGCACGGTGCTGACTTGCTAAAAGCATTTTTTTGTAAAAATTCTCACGCTCATTCTCTTGCTATTGTCTCTCGCTCATTCTCACGCTCATTCTCTCGCTACTGTTACTCGCTCATTCTCTCGTTCATTCTCTCGCTCATTCTCACGCTACTGTTACTCGCTCATTCTCTCGCTCATTCTCACGCTCATTCTCTCGCTCATTCTCTCGCTACTGTTACTCGCTCATTCTCCCGCTACTGTTACTCGCTCATTCTCTCGCTACTGTTACTCGCTCATTCTCTCGCTACTGTTACTCGCTCATTCTCTCGCTACTGTTACTCGCTCATTCTCTCGCTACTGTTACTCGCTCATTCTCTCGCTCATTCTCTCGCTACTGTTACTCGCTCATTCTCCCGCTACTGTTACTCGCTCATTCTCTCGCTACTGTTACTCGCTCATTCTCCCGCTACTGTTACTCGCTCATTCTCTCGCTACTGTTACTCGCTCATTCTCTCGCTACTGTTACTCGCTCATTCTCCCGCTACTGTTACTCGCTCATTCTCTCGCTACTGTTACTCGCTCATTCTCCCGCTACTGTTACTCGCTCATTCTCTCGCTACTGTTACTCGCTCATTCTCTCGCTACTGTTACTCGCTCATTCTCTCGCTACTGTTACTCGCTCATTCTCTCGCTACTGTTACTCGCTCATTCTCTCGCTACTGTTACTCGCTCATTCTCTCGCTACTGTTACTCGCTCATTCTCTCGCTACTGTCTCTCGCTCATTTCCCATCTCTAGACTTGACGCGCTTATACAATAGAAATGCAGTGGCTTAGCTCACCGGATGCCGCAGTTTCGCGCTCAAAACGGCGCTCGATTTTTCATATGAAGTATGCACACCAATTAATTACTTGTGTATATGAAATTGGTTCAAACGGTACAGTATATTTATGGCTTAAAGCTGGAAATAGTACTGATATTCATGAAGATGACATTACACGGCGCCTTCTTGTACGGCTTTGTACGGTAAATTCATAAAGATGACATTTATGGGGCGCCTTGTAAGGATTTGTACGAAAAAAATGCTAAAGTAAAGAAAATAGTAAAGAAAAGAAAAGCACCAGAACGTATACTACGAGGGGCATTCAAAAAGTTTTGGCAACTGACCTAATGGGCCGTATGCAGAAAGCTCTGTCTAGGGTAGTCCGGTCTTGAAAAGCTAGTCTGGACTTGGATTTGGTATGCAAAAACACAAAGTTAGACCGGTCTGTACTATAGACAGAACTAGGGTAGCTGGACCATAGACTATAGACTGAACTACCCAAGTCCGGACTAGCTAGTCTGGACTAGGCTTTCTGCATACGGCCCAATATCTCCAAAAGTACATATCACAAAGCGTTGAAATTTTTTTACGAATTCGCAGACATTGGTTTTAACCATAGAGTATGACTTTTTTCCCTCGAATGTGTTATACTTGCGCGTGGCCAACGCAAGGTGGTGTTTTAGACTCTGCCAAAAATGGAGCCAGTGCAACCAGACCAGTGGCGATTCTACGTTTTCATGCGCTCACGACTCGGAGAAAGCGCGGTCAAAATCCATGCAGACCTGGTCCAGGTAGTCGGGGACCAAGCCCCTTCCTACCGCACGGTCGCCAGGTGGATAGAGTCCATCAACGCCAGACGGGCCTCCTTGAACGACGACCCCGGTCTGGACGACCCAGCACAGCTGTGACCGAAGCCAACATCGCTGCTGTCAGGGCTCTGGTGGACGAGGATCCAAACATTACCGTCGCTGTGATTAGCGAGACTGTCGGTATTTCCGATGGCAGTGCGCACACCATCCTGCACAGCCACCTGGGCCTCCGCAAGGTCACCGCCCGCTGGGTGCCCCACCTCCTGACAGAAGAGCAGAAGAGGGAGAGGGTGCGGTGCAGCCAGGAATTCCTGCGCAACTTCGGTCCAGGAGGCAGCCAGAGGCTTTCCGACGTCGTTACAGGTGATGAGAAAGGGTTTTTTTTTCAAGTGCCCCAGAAGATGCAGAACAAGGCCTGGGTGGGCTCTGGAGACGCGAGGCCGACTGTCCTGCGGTCCAGCTTTCGGTCCCGGAAGGAGATGTTCATCATCTTCATCAGCACATCTGGGCCCGTGGCCGTCATCATGGTGCCTAATGGACAGAATGTGAACGCCAGCTTCTACTCCGGTACGGTTCTGCCACAAGTCATGGCGTCACTTCACGCAACTCAGCCCTCACGGCTTCAAGCTGGGCGAGTTCACCTGCACCATGACAATGCGTCCAGTCACACAGCGGCCCTGACGACCAACTTTCTGGCAGCCAACAACATCAAGACCATCCGCCACCCACCCTACAGTCCTGACTTGGCTCTCTGCGACTTCTGGGTGCTCGCCAAGCTGACTGAACGGCTGGCAGGACGGAATTTTCACCGATGCCAGGACCTGGCTAAGTGCATCAATTCAGAACTGAAGGCCATACCTGCTTCTGAGTACCATGGCGCATTCGAAGCATGGATTCGGCGGCACCAAAAGTGCATTGAGAGAGGGGGAGACTACATTGAATGATTGTAACATGTTCAGTTGTTTTTTGCAGTTACTGTTTTTTCATAGTTGACCAGTTGCCAAAACTTTTTGGCCAAAAAAACTAAAACTACTTTAGATTTACTCGAAAACTAAAACTATAGCAAACTACCGAAACCAAAAACTACTACGCAGTTATGCATTCTTCTAAAGTAGCTAGAAAGTAAAGAGTTATAAGTTTTTGTTTTAAGAGAGTTATAATTGCTGTCTTGCTTTTTCTCTATATAACGGAAGCCGAAAAATTGGTACCGGCACCGACCGTCTAGCCCACGTTGCCGTCGCCGCGGACAACGGCCGCAGCGCTGCCTGCTGTCGGCGTCTCGCCCGCGTTGCCGTCGCCGCGGACAACGGCCGCAGTAACTGATCGGCCTCCGCGTGACTTACCGTTTGACTTCGACTGGTCTTCGAGCTTGTAGCTCGAATATATATGATATATATATAATAATAATATTATTATTATTAAATATTATTAATTTTATTAATAATACTATTAATATTATGAATAATATAATATTATGAATAATATTAATATTAATATTATAATATTAATTTTATTATTATACTATTATATATTATATAATAATATAATATATATATATATTATTATATTATTAATTATTATATATTTATTATAATATATATAATATATTATTTGTACACCGACAGAATTAGCGAGACAACAAGCGAGAGAATGAGCAAGTAACAGTAGCGAGAGAATGAGCGAGTAACAGTAGCGAGAGAATGAGCGAGTAACAGTAGCGAGAGAATTAGCGAGAGAATGAGCGAGTGAGTGAAGCGGCTAGCGAGTTGTCCACCGAGTCAAGCAGCGAGAGAGCTCTCACCGTGAAAACCACCGCGTATTTGACCGTGAGCCAGCGCGTTTTTTTGGTAGCGAGTCACAAAATTGGCAAAAACGCGCTACCGTGTAAAAAAAAGTTGATTTCATCGGTGGTTTTCCCGCTAAGTACTCGCTACTTCCAAGGATTCACTCGCTCTGACTTCTACACGGGTATATTATCTATATAATTTGTCGTGGCAATGGAGACAAAAGCATAATAAATCAGTTTTAACTGGCATGTGAATCATTGATTTTATATATTTTACCCTACTGCCAGTAATATCAAACATGTTCGTGTACTTTATGTTATTTATGCTATAAGAAAATTTGATCATACAGTTTGGTTGTCAGCAATAAGAAAAAATCAACAACTATCTGATGAAATCAGCGGTGCGTTCCGGTGTGCTATACGGTGAGAAGAGTAAATTGAAATATTCTAAGAAAAAACTAACAGAATGATGAAAATCTACATTAATTTTGAGTAAAATTTAAATTTAGAATTCATTTATGCTTGATCAGGACGTTTCTTTAAGAAATGTCGGTTTGTTGAATTCGAAAGAGTTTTATTTCATATAATGCGCATCGTTTGCGACAATAGTTTTTCACACCATAAACTTTGGTGTGCTCTGTGCACTAGTGCTACATGCATATCGCTATAAGGCTGAACCTCTAGACAGGGCGGTCAATATAGAAGTGAAGTTTTTATGGCAAGTAAAATTCACTTGTACCGATTGATGAAGTCCTCGTGGAACTCCTTGAACGCCTGCATGACGATCTTCAGCTTCTCCACTGTCGGCAGGATTGTCATTCTGTAGGGGAGGGCATAAAGTGAAGCACTGGCTCTAAACTGATGTCACAATTCTAATAATAGTACTAGCGAGCTACTCTAACAGATCTTCAGCGACACCGTCTCACAACCAGCGCTCCGTCCATTCGTCCATTCCACTGACTACTGAGCACAATACAAGCGCGCCAATACTGTACGCAGGCAAGCTCACACAGGGTGTACAGCGTTCCTGGATTTCTAATCGTCCGGCATGTACACTCCCTGTGCACTGGATGTTAGCCCTCGTGGGTTGTGAATCGTGGCCTAAAAATCCTTGATAATCTACTTATATATATATAAGGAATAGCCTACTAACGAGTAGTGAGAATAGAATATATATAGGCTTCTATTGGATTCAAGGGCGTAGATGATTGCCTAGGATGCTATAAAATTGTGATGCTGTTAGTAACCGGCAAGAGTAACTACGCATGGATACTGAAATTTTGCTTCATCTATACCTTAATATCAGCTCACTCTATCAATTTGCGAGATATTGATTAAAAGAAACTGCATATATAACCCAACACTGCAATATGGAGTCCCCAACGCTTACCTGAAATGGTAAGTTCCGGGCCGCTGTCCGAAACCGGAGCCGGGCACCACGCAGATGCCCTTCTCCTCTAGCAGAGCTGTACAATAGAACGCGTCAGGTTCCATGCCTTTGGCTTTGGCCTCATCAACGAGTTTCTCCGGCAGCTGCAGGCTGGGAAAGGCGTACATGGCGCCCTGCACCGGATTGCACTGCATGCCGGGAATGCGATTAAAGGTTTCCGTTGCCATGCGCGCTTTGATTGCCAAATCACCGAGTACTTTGGCTTTCTCGCGCTCATGCGATTCGTAAGAGGGCTCGCCCGGCTTTGGCGGGTTAGCAATGACCGACATGAGGCCCTGGCCAATCACTGAGGGGCAGAGACGAGCCGACAGTTGCTTATAAAGCATGGCCTGGACGTCTTTGTCAATATTGGCCAGTTCGCAGTAGCCGCCGCGGAAGCCGCACTCGCCCATGTAGCCTTTGCTGGCCGACATGAAGGACGCGAGTTCGATCTCTTTGCCGTACTTTGGGCCCATGCTGTTGATTACCTGGAGTTCAAAAAAGAAGTTGATTATATAAAAAGCATTACCAACAAATTTTAGTGCAAAACAGACGCACAGATCTCTTGTGGCTACTAATAGTAGAAAGAGCGGGGCAATTTCGTTTCCTGGAAAAAAGAAGTGTAACAATTACTTACTGTCACATGACACACTCACACACACGAACAGACTACAATTCCGTAGCTTTTAATTGCTTCAAATCATACCTTGTTTCTTTTCTACCTGTTGTAATTATCGCGTCCGACTGCTTGTCCAATGTTTGATTGAAGTTTTTTCATCTAATAGATGATTGTTGATGGTGCGACATTCACCTTGGCCTAATTGGCTTGAGCTCAAACCGTTGGCTCTCACCTGCTTGAAGCTGAAAAACTTGGCACCCTCAGCGTAAACATTGTGCTGATAGACTTCGTCGGCGAGAACAAACAGCGATTTCTCCTTGGCGAATTGCAACACCTCCTCGATGATCTCGCGGCGCAGCACCTGGCCAGTCGGGTTGCCGGGGTTGATCACCACCAGGCCGCGCGGACGGCAGCTGGGAGCGGCCTTCATCGGGGTGGCGAGTTTTCTACAGTATACGTTTCTGTATCTACCCAGTGCCTTGAGAGGGTGTCACCATATCTACCCTTGAGAGGGTGTCACCATATCTACCCTTGAGAGGGTGTCACCATATCTACCCTTGAGAGGGTGTCACCATATCTACCCTTGAGAGGGTGTCACCATATCTACCCTTGAGAGGGTGTCACCATATCTACCCTTGAGAGGGTGTCACCATATCTACCCTTGAGAGGGTGTCACCATATCTACCCTTGAGAGGGTGTCACCATATCTACCCTTGAGAGGGTGTCACCATATCTACCCTTGAGAGGGTGTCACCATATCTACCCTTGAGAGGGTGTCACCATATCTACCCTTGAGAGGGTGTCACCATATCTACCCTTGAGAGGGTGTCACCATATCTACCCTTGAGAGGGTGTCACCATATCTACCCCTGAGAGGGTGTCACCATATCTACCCTTGAGAGGGTGTCACCATATCTACTCGGTGCCTTGAGAGAGTGGCGCCATCTCCACGTAACTTTTCAAAGGTGCACTGGTAGAGAGGGAGGCGCTATTTTCAGGTGCACAGGTAGAGACGGAAGCGCTATTTCCAGGTACACAGATAGAGACGGAGGCGCTATTTCCAGATGCACAGATAGAGACGGAGGCGCTATTTCCAGGTGCGCAGGTATGGCTCATGGATAGTGGCTTTTTCTCTTTTAATCTTTCGGAGTCGGACACTGAGACAACAGCAGCAATGGGCCCAGTAAGAAGTATAAAAACGCTCACCTCCTCGTAAGCTCGGCGCAGCTCTTTAATGCTCAGACTCCAGTTGTCAGCCTCATTCAGATAATACGGCACGGCGCGCAGATTGTACTGGCTAATAGTTGCCGTGTACAAAGGATACTGCGGTATAGGGATCATAATCCCAACCTGGTCGCGACCTTCTTTACCTGTAGATAGGAGCTCTAGGATAGATTTGACAGCCTCGCTAGCACCCGTGGACAGAAAAATATCGTCACTATTGGCTGGCACCCCGCCATCGCGTGACTCAATGTACTTGGCGCAGTCCTCCCGGATGACGCTCACACCGCAGGCGTGGCTGTAGGCGCCAACACTTTGACCACCGCAGTCGTCAAGAATTCGAGCCGCTCGCTGTTTGGCGTCATCCGGGTACAGATTGGATTTGAATAGGCTCGAGTCAGCCAGCAGTGCGGTCACCTTGGCGATTGGGATAGATCACTCCGTTTAAGCTGGTAGTTTGTGAAACAGCTATGCAACTGTAGAGGGAGGACATTCGGGCACTTATGACATTGAAGCGGGATTCTGTATGATTTACACTGTACAAGTGAGATTCTGTATGATGTACACTGTACAAGTGAGATTCTGTATGATGTACACTGTACAAGAGGGATTCTGTATGATGTACACTGCACAGGTGGGATTCTGTATGGTTTACAAGTGAAATTCTGTATGATTTACACTGTACAAGTGTGATTCTGTATGATGTACACTGTACAAGAGGGATTCTGTATGATGTACACTGTACAAGTGGGATTCTGTATGATGTACACTGTACAAGTGGGATTCTGTATGATATACACTGTACAAGTGTGATTCTGTATGATGTACACTGTACAAGTGGGATTCTGTATGGTTTACAAGTGAAATTCTGTATGATTTACACTGTAAAAGTGGGATCAGTATGGTGTACAAGTGGGATTCTGTAAATTTTAAGAGTGGAATTCGGTGTTGCTCTATAAAACCTAGCAAGTAGAATGGCCAGCAATTTTAACAGGATTCTCAAAACTCATTAGCACACATTTAAAATACCTGTCTCAAAAATGTGAGCGGCGGCTGTCCCATGGCATGACAGTCGCCAATATTGCACTTGATGACCTCATTAAATGGCTTCTTTTGGCCCGATTTAAGCTCTTTCTCAATCTCGGCAGCTCTGGCTACAATTGGTCCACGAACAGCGTACTCAATATTCTTTACATTCGGGTTCATCGTGTCCAAACTGAGAACTTTAGTGCGCACTGACATGCTGGTGCCCATCAGCGATTTGCTGATTAGAATAGCGGAACGATTCCTTGCAGCGAGCATCTGCGGTGTGGCCAGGCATAGTGGATATAGAAACTATACAGGATTATCAAAAAGCTCAGTTTTTCACAGAAACTTTGATGTGCATAATATTTTTAATAGGAGTCACATCTCAATCTTGCAATTAGTATTCAAGATTGTATTTTATTTGTCTATCAAACCCCAATTTAGTCTTAATTTTAAAAAGTGCAGCAATAACAAATAATTTTTTTACTTCAAGAGCTCCACTTGCATTGAAAGTGAAAATATACACTTAGCCACTTAGGCCCCTACTGTCCAAATCCCAATGTGTATATAGTGTCAAAAATCCCTGTTACTTGAGTCCTTAACCTTAAGGACTTGAGAGTTCACTTTATAAAAGCTTTAAAATGGCATATTCATTCAATTCAAAAAATATTTTTATTTCTCTTGCTTTATCCCTACCCATCAAATCAATGGTTTTAATAGTATTTCAAGTTATTGAATAAACTAAATATGAAAACTTCATATAGGAAATATGTGCTCCTGTAACCACTATCTAGTATATCTATCTATTGTCTAAAAACCTCCTAACATATCTATAACTTCCTATCTTTGGGAGAAGCAAAATTTCTTAATCTTTTCAGATTCCTAGAATTATTTACCCTATTATATCCTATTATACACTAGTATATTTAACTCTGTTGTATTTTATTGTGATCATGCTAGAACCAATGTAATCCAATAATTCTAATATTCAATATATTGTTTTATAGTTTAACTTATTAATTCTAAATGTTTCCATATTGAAAAACAGATAACAATATAAATTTATAGACAATTAATACATCTCTAAATCTCATGCATATTATATTTAGAGATTTCCCAAAAGTGAATTTTTGTCAAAATAAAAATTTTCTACTTTCTGAAATCTAAATTGAAATTGAAATTTTCTAAAATTAAAATTCAGAAAAACAAAATACATGTAGCATAAACTACTATATTTTAGCCACTGGATAATTAGAGTTCCTTATCATTGCTACTTTGAATTCAAATACTTTTTTGCCAAGAAAACTATAAAAATCTAGTTACACCCCCTGCTATTGGCATGGGTATACATTTACATATAATGTAGTCTAATATATAAGAGTGGTAACTGTATGAAATGATAATTCCAACAATACTGCCAGGACTCAGCTAGCAAGAATCAAGTTATGAAAAAAATATGAATCATATGTATTATGCAGTTTTATAGTATCATGCAAGCAAATGGACAACTATATGCAGAGGATAGACATGTACATTTAACCCCCATTGCATATTGTATTCTCTATGCATGGCACCTTCTCTTGCTCTCTCACATCTTCTACATATAATATCACTCAATTTATATGAGGTTAATGTACATGTATTACTGATAACAAAAATCACAATTGTGTAAACTACATATGTATATGTATCTTAAAAATATTGTAATGTGCACAAAAATACACAATATATCAGCAAAATGCTTTTGAGTTCTGCTATATTTATGAATATGTACAGTTCTACAAACATGTTATAGACATATATAAAACAGTTTTAACAAATCTAGATCTACATTTAAAAAATGTAATAAAATCACTGATTTGAGACAGTAAAGAAGTTAAAAAATATTGAAGTTAGATAGATTTCTTTGGAACTTGACACTTGAAATTTGTGATTTTGCTTTTAATTTACTCTTATGTAAACAAATTGCTCCTAAAAATTCTAAAATTTGAAAAATTGAAATTGAAATTGAAATTTTGGAATATCTCTAATTATGTTGTTAGAAAATAATAAATCCTAAAAACCAAAACTATTCATTGACATTAGTCTAAGCCCTATTTAGGAATAAAACTAAAATACTAGTTTAGTTAACTAGCAATAAAGTTATATATAATGATTAGTAGACAAGCATGGTATAAATTGTTACAATTTGAAATTTATCAAAACAAAAGCTAACATAATCAAACAAAATTTATTTTATTATCTTCAAATTAACTAGGCCTATTTAAAGGTCAGGGCCTAGACATTTTTAGAAACAAAGATACTTTAATTTGTCAAAATATTTTCTTAACAATAAAATAGAGAAATATAAACCATTTTAGAAATTATAAGAAAAAACACAATGAATGCCAATATAGAAAGAAGTTAATTTAACAGTTAAGATGATATAGATCAAATAAGAATCAAATATAAAAAGTAAAACTTTTATATTACAATAAATGTTTGTATTATTAAGCTTTTATATTTATTTATTATATTTTACAATTTTTGATACTTATATTAATAAAGACCTGGATCTATTGCCATTGGCAAAATGCTAGAAAAAACTTAAAATAGTTCAATTGAAGAGAAAGAAGTCAGGCTTTTTAATTCTAAACACAAATATATATCTAGCCCTACTTAGGCCTAACAACAATGATACTAAAGCTTGCCTTATTTATTACATTACGAACTAAGGGTTCCTAAAAACAAAGGATTGAAAATAAAAAGACAGAAACAAATTAACAATCAACCAGTATTTGAAAGTATTGTCTGGAATAGGCCTTACTACTGATTACTGAAATAGGAAATAAGCTTGTAAGTAATAAGTTTATTATTATTTTGCTTTATAGGGAGGTCATAATAACACTTTGAATTTTTTTAATTTTCTTAGCGCCTAAAAAAGAAAATGCACTAATGATACATAGCAGTATTAGACTTTATGTATTTTATGTAAAAATTACGTAAAAGTACTTAGTTAAGTTTTCCTCGCTTTTCCAGAAAACTTCAGTGAAGAGTTATTTAGTGCATATTAAAAAATGCTATTAACTAACAGTTCAATTTTCGTCCAGTAATTCACAGTGTAACATTTTCTATAATTCAGTAGCACGCATACTTTGTTATACTGCAATTTAAGCTTCACAACTTACCGTAAAGACCACAAAAGACGCTAGCCAGAAAAGTAAGTTATTATATAGCAAAATTATTTACTATATATTATATACATATACCGGTAATGTCCACGTAGGCTACCCTCCAGCGGAATGGGCGACGCTCGCCTCCCCGCTGCGTCTTCGGACCGCCCTGCAGCTAAGGCTCCCTCCGTGCCAATTTACCTAGAAAGATTCCCTTGTAAAAGATTAATGTTTAATTGCTTAAGTTTTATAGGCTCTAAAAGTGAATTGATTAACTACTTATGTTGGCATGCAGCGGCATCGCCATCGGGGGACTGGTGAAGGGGGCGCTTGACTGAACTTCATGGCCCGCTTGAAGCTGTCTACTAGGCGCTCCATTAAGTCGTTGCATGGTTTTAGGGTGGTAGTAGGGGCTGCTGCTAATGGGCTGGATTCCGTTGCTTTTGCATAAGTCAGCATGGAACTCCGCACTGGCGATCAGGCCGGCCCTGACTTACTTTACTTAGCTGCAGGGGGCGTCCGGCGGATGCAGCAAGGAGGCGGAGGAGACCGCCCATTCCGCTAGCCCCTGGCGACCAAAGACTTCCATCGAAGTGATGTCGCTCAGGGGGGACCCGTCGGTCTCGCCTGCAGCACAGTCCTCCTCACCCGCGGTGGGGAAGAATTCAGCTCGTCCCGTGTCCCTGAGGTACCGGGCGAGCAGCGGGATGCTCTCGGGCCTGCAAACGTCGGAGAGAACCGGGTTTGGCCCGAGGTGAGTGAGCCTGGCCCTGGTGAAAACCGGGCAGTGGCAGATAAAGTGCTCGGCGTTTTCACTGCCTGAGCGGCAGAAGGGGCACCGCTCCTCGGGTACTTGGCCCTGAAGGAAGTGGTGGCGAGAGAAGCAGCCATGCCCGGAGAGGGCCATGCTAACTGCTCTGAGGTCTCTGCGGTTGAGCCTGAGGAGGGCTCTACGCAGGAGAGGAGAGGGGCAGGTGACGGCCGCACGGGATTGCCTACAATTCCGGGTGTCGTGCCACCTGCGGAGATGCTCGGAGTCAGTCCAGCGCTTAACGCGGGAGTTGATCACCGAGGCGGGGATGGGGGCTCCCGGGCCCGGCCCCAGCAGCGCGCCGGCGGAGCCAGCCTTGGCCAGCAGGTCAGCGCGCTTGTTGCCGACGAAGCCGGCGTGGCCCGGGATCCATCTGAGCTCCACCTGGTTGCCTAGCGCAAGCCCGTTGAGCTGGGTGTTGCAGTCCAGGACGGACCTGGAGCTGGCGGTGCTGCGGCAGAGGGCCCGAAGGGCTGCTTGGCTGTCAGAGTGAAAAATAAATTTCCGACCGCTAAGCTGCCTTCGGCGCAGCTCTTCAGGCCGGCCCATTGTCAGATACGATCTGGTAAGCCCCCACCTGGGAGAATAGCAACCGCTTCACGACCTCAGCGCTTGTCAGGCTGCAGACTTGCTCTCCACATGTAGCCACTTGAAGTGGCGTCCACCACCAGAATTTTAGTTTTGGCCCTCAACGGAACCTGTGAAGTCCATGTGAATCCACTCCCACGGTTGGTCTGGCCAGATCCAGGGGTGCAGCGGCGCCGTAGTCTCCGACCATCTGGCACTGCTGGCTGCAGGAGCCGGCTACCCGCTCGATGTGGCCAGGCCACCACACGAAGCTTTGTGCCACCGACTTCCTCCTGAAGATACCAGCATGATCTGCGTGCAGCTCTTGTAGAACGCTAGATCGCAGGGCCGCATGATGACGACCCGCGCACCCCACAGCAGGCAGCCATGCTCCAAACTGAGCTCATGTCGATGCATGGTACGGCTCTTGACATGCCGCGCCAGTCGTGCGGCCATCCGTCACACGCGTGTACTCCAGAACCTCCTAGGAGATCGGTGTCTCGTCGACTGGCTCTTGCAATGTATTTGGCCAGCAGCGGCTAATCTTCGCTGCCCTGGCGCTCTTCCGTCCAGAACACCCCTTGCCCTTGGTCGCCAGGGGTAGCCGTGATAGGAAATCAGCGTTACTGTGCTGCTTGGTGTTCTTGTAGCGGATGTTGTAGTCGTATGCGGCCAGTGTGAACGCCCAATGGTTGCAGACTTGCTGCTGCTGTCGCTGAGACGCCGTTTTTCGGTCGGAAGATGCTCGGCAGAGGCTGATGATCGGTGATAATCGTGATCTTCTGGCCCTATATGTGGTTGTGAAACTTCACGCCGAAGATGATCGCCATGCAGTGCCTTAATCTCGATCTGACGTGATTTTTCGCAGCATTATTCAAGCTCCGTGATGCGAAAGCGATCGGCTTCTCGATGGTTCCGTCAGGCAACATGTGGGAGATGACGGCTCCAATGCCGATAGAGGAGGCGCCCGCGGCCAGTACCAGCGGCCAGACGGAGTTTTAGCAAGTCAGCACGGTGTCTGACGCAAGTGCCTCCAAGTGACTGCTGGCTCGCTGTCCACTCTCACGCAGTGTCCCTGCGAAGAAGCTTGTACAGCGGGGCCGCTTTCGTTGAAAAGTTGGCGACATGCATGGTGTAGTAGTTTCCCAGACCGAGGAAAGGCCGCAAATCAGACATGGCTGTCGGCTTCGGGCTGGCTCTGATGGCCCCAACCTTCTCGGGGCTTTTCCGGACCCCTCGCTGCTAATAAGCGAGTCCAGGTACTCCACCTCACTCTCAAAAAATCTGCAATTCTCTAGCTTGAATCGGAGTCCAGCTTTGCCCAAAAGGTTCAGAACAACCTGAGCTCACTGCCTACTCGCAAAACTAGCTCTCGCAGGCGCTTAACTATCCGGTAGAAAAGGTAGACGAGGTTTTTCACTCCTTAATTTGGGAATTGGTTTTCTCTGTCGGGAGTGTTCAGAGCCATGCAGTTCTAGCGCTCTTTTCTCAGCCACCAAGGAGCAGCATTACTCACCTGGGGCCGATTTCATGAAGCAAGTACAAGTGACAAGTTCACAATTTACAAGTGACAAGTGTAAAATTTCACAATTATAGCGTTTCATGAGGAGGGATGACAATTTAACAAGTTACAAGTAATAAGTGACAATTTGTCAAGCCGTTTTTGCCGTTCTTTTGGCCATAGACAACACAGATTTAGCTTGAGCACTATCGAAGGGTCCCACTTGTCAATGACAAGTCTACAAGTGGCCTAAGCTCTTGTCAACAGTCTACTTGGATAGAGAACTAGAACTTAGATAGGATAGAATACTTGGATAAAGCATGTTTAGCGACAGTGAAGAAGAAGATGCTCTTCTCAATGAAGCTTATGCAGTGCGGATCTTCAAAGAACGAATCAACTTTCAGCCCCATGACATAGGGCCTTTTCATATTACCAATTCCAGAACCAGAATCGGTTCGGAATTCCAAGAAAAACAGCAGTATAACTATTAAACTCTGTTAATATTTGACTGCCTTAACAACCTAACTTAGCACAATTTTTCACTTTCTTCTTGGCGATTGTCATTCAATAATAAAAACTTTATAGCACGTATCTCCCTCTTATAGTTATGGAGACAAAAAGTTATACTTCACAAATTGGTTCTGGTTCTGGAACCAGAGCAAGCAATATGAAAAGGCCCATAAATTTCGTGGAGAGATTCCGGCTTTCATCTGATCAAGTTGAAGATTTGTTGGAAATTATTGGACCTGCCTTGACCCACGGAGCTGTCCGACAAGGATCGTTGACTGTACGAGAGCAATTACTGAGTACGCTCCGATTCCTCGCATGCGGAAGTTTCTATCATGTTGTTGGAGACGCGCATGGCGTCTCAAAGGCCACCCTATGTCGCACTGTCCGGCGCGTCGTTACTGCATTGAATAACAGACTATTCGACGAGCTGGTCCGCTGGCCGGAATGCAATCAGAAGCGAGCACAGATAGCACAAGATTTCTACAGAGTCGGTGGCATGCCATGCGTTGCTGGCTGTGTCGATGGTACGCTGATCAAGATCCGAGCTCCGGTTACTGATGAAGATCAGTTCGTTGACACGGTAACCACTCTATAAATTGCATAGACTGTGCAACTATAGGGTCCTATTTTTAAACTTGACAAGTGGTTGCAAAATTCTCATGAAACTGAAATCGCTGGCACTTATCACTTGTAACTTGTAATTTGTCAACTTGTCACTTGTCACTTGTACTTGCTTCATGATATCGGCCCCTGCTCTTCAAGTTAATTACTATGCTCTGCACGCGTCGCTTCTCCGCCTTCACTCGCTGAGTGAGCCTCCGTGTTGATGGTTACTTTAAATTTTCCCCACTCGTACTCGTAGCTAGCGTCCTGCGTTTGTTTAATCAATTCTGCATCGCCTTTTTTATCGTCTCTGACCAGTTCCGTGTGCTGTTTGTGACACCAACCCAAGATGAAGACATCTCTATGGCGGATGCATCTTCCTCGCGAAGCACTTTCATTGCTTGGAATATTTCTTACACTCGCAGCAGTCTTTTTCTCTCCAGCTTTTGTTGGCGACCAGCCTCTTAGTGACTACTATATTGCTGCACACTCTCTCAGTGGGTCATCTGGTACACGGCGGCGCACTTTGTATGCTCTCGAGAAATCGATTTTTTCTCGATTGAATTTGTCTATGGCGAAACCTCATTTAGCGCTGTGCGTTCTCTGGGATAGGGGTCAGCAAACTCCTGGCCCACGTACAGAGTCTCTATCCGGCCCTCGGGTGCTTTGAGACTTCACGATAGCAATCCAGCCCACTTAAGGTTTGTGTCTCTTCTCATCTCTCTTCTCTGTAATCTCGTCTTTCCTATCTTTTTCTCTCCTCTCCTCTCTCCTCTACTACTTAGTAGACACATCTACTCTACTAAAGTTAATTTGTTATTTGATGAAGCTACAGTAAAAACACTTCTGAGAAAATAACTGGCATAAGAGTAAAGTACAAGTGCAAGTGGCCCTGTATAATACACAAGCAGTTAGTTCGTGCACCGACTGCACTGTCTCAGCTGCTGCTCTGCAGAATGCCTAATTTTATATCGGAAGGAATCTTCTCAAGACTCTCGACTGTCTTTGTAGCCAGCAAACAGTTCGAGGGGACATATAAGGAGCACTGTTTGAACCCCCATTGCCCGCTCTTGTCCGGCACAGAGATGCCAGCATCCTCCTGTGGTAAGAATTGCATCACTACGAGTATAGCCGTCTATTATGCCAGAGCTGCAGCGCACAGTCATTCCAGTGATATATTTACAGACACAAGATAATATATTACAGCTAGCTGAAATGTTTTGTGTTTCGAGGGTTGGCAGAGACTAAGAATGCAACTCGTATTTAGGTACTTGATGCCGTGACTCAATACTCAATCGGCATTTTTTAAGAGGATTACGTCTATAAATACATGCAAAAGAGAAGAAGGTACGAAGATTTATCGTCAAAGCTTAATAGCCATTGGAAAAATTGGAGCCCTATAAGTCTAGTACAGAACTTGCCTACTTATACTACGCTCGTAGATAGTGTAGAATAATGTCATATCTGCTTGGGGCAACTCGGTGCAACCGACAAAAGCAGTATGCAGCTTGCAAACAGAAAGAAGCAATATAGAGCCGAGGAGGGAGGGACAGGCCAGTCGAAACCAAAAAAAGATTACAATTCCATTGTACCATCGAATGCTCGGGAGACTAAAAAGTGGAAGCAGAATAAAGTGACAAAAACTGGCTTTGTTGGTAGGGTGAGGTCGCTCGCACTCGGGCCAATTTCTTGCCACAGGCGCCATAGCTTCAATGCGTATGGAGGCCGCTATAGGAAGAGAAAAACAAACGAAGCCCTGACAGGCTGGAGTGGGCCGGTCAAGGCGGCACGCGCCCCGACACGCTGGCAAAATGCAGGCTGCCCGATGCAGCCAACCCAGTGACAGTAAACCAGCTCACTACGGGGAGGGGGGCGAGAACAGCATTTGTCTGCATGAGCTCACCAAACTCGGAGGAACAATGAAGCTACTGATTCAATGAGGGTTTGGCCCGGCAGTTACCACCCCCTCACTGGCCAACCCTACAATGAGCCGCAGGGTCTTCGTCAGCATCCGAGGGGGTTGGTAGCCATTATAGATGAAGGTGGAGGGGTTGGGCGACGCCTGCAGCCGAGGGTATAAAAAAGCGGCATCGGCGGCCGGGCCGCTCGTCACCACCCGACAACAGCAAGTAGTTTCTTCTACATTCTCTAGCTCAAGACTCGCATCGCTCTAGTAGAAATGGAGGCTTTCAAGGAAGCTTGGCTCGCCATCGATCGCCAGGGTCGCGGTCAAGTCACCATCGATGACCTGGTGGTCTATGCCCGCAAGATGAACTATGACGAGAACTTTGTGAGCAAGTGGCAGAAACTGTTCGACCCGAACAAGACCGGCGTCATCGAGCTGGGCGTCTTCTGCGACGTGCTCGGCCTGAATGCCAAGGAGATCCAGGAGCAGTCGCGTGCCAACGCTGCAGCTGGTTTGCCTTCCGATGTCATCTACATCAGCGGCGACATGTCCCTGGAGTGGCAGATCAAGGTCGTGGAGGTCACCAAGCAGGCTCTGAGGGACAGCCAGAAGATGAGCGTAAGTCAGACCCTGACCGCTTCTTGATTGGATTTATTCAAGCTAAGACGATTAAATTAGAAAAGCTTCCCAACTCCCGCCCGCTCAGGATGTGCCGAAGCGCATCAAGACCACTCTGGACCGGATGTACAGCCAGCTGTGGCACGTTGTGATCGCCCAGGGCCAGTTCTGGTGCTACTATGGCCATGAGCCCGGCTACTCGTTCGTGTTCCAGATCGGCAAGCAGGTCTTCATCATCTTCAAGACCCCGTGCTCCTAAATGGCCAGTTTAGCTCCAGACGCGCGACCCGACTCGCTGGACACTCATACTCATATAATTACACGCACTTTCTCTCATTACAGCGTGGCCAGTTTGTTGTTGACTACTGACTCCCGAAGCGCTATTTTTGGTACTAGGGATAGCGTAAATTACTTTAGCTGTTATTAATTTTAGAAATAAGGAACCTTTTTTCAATAAAAACACCATTTAATCAATTTAAATAAACTAAATTTCCACCCAGATCCACATGAACCCACATTAATATACGAGCTAGTTTTACTTTATTTCGATTTGTTAAGAGAAAAAACTACTTTTGAGCGACAACCTCGCCAATTCTTGTCATTAATAAAAGCAGAAAACTACGATGATGTACTTCTTGTTAGTTAGTTAGTTAGTTAGTTAGTTAGTTAGTTAGTTAGTTAGTTAGTTAGTTAGTTAGTTAGTTAGTTAGTTAGTTAGTTAGTTAGTTAGTTAGTTAGTTAGTTAGTTAGTTAGTTAGTTAGTTAGTTAGTCAGTTAGTTAGTCAGTTAGTTAGTTAGTTAGTTAGTTAGTTAGTTAGTTAGTTAGTTAGTTAGTCAGTTAGTTAGTTTGTTAGTTAGTTAGTTAGTTAGTTAGTTTAGTAAATTTAAATCTTGAAATAAAGACACACGTGTAACAGCCGTCACTCGCTAATGCACTAGACTGTGAACAGGTCCAGTGAAGGAAGACCTGAGGGCGGAGGAGGGGGGTCGGTTTTCTTGGATTTCTCGTCTCGCTTCGGTGCATTCAATAAAACCGAATGAATTAAACTGTATGCAGACAAACTGCCTCACATTCACTGTGCTGGGAAGCATTGGGTTGAATGAATGCACTCGAAATCTCATTGTTTGAATCCACTAATAGCTTTGAGCCCCTCGGTCCTGCCAGTAGCTGCATGCGCGCCAATCTGGCTGATGAGCCAGACTTTAGCCTCTGCAGCCTGCATTCCTTCCGCTCTATTGTCAGGCCAAGTCTTCGCCTATTCATCTTATTCATTCCTGCGCTTGGCGGCTGGCAAAGATGGCTTTACTGCCCCAGGTAAGCTATGCTGGCAGCTGGGACCAAGCAAGTATAGAGCAGTGGGCAGGTGGGCTCAACTACTCGGCTGTAAAATGCAATCTCTAAACTGCAAGCAGGGAAAAGCAAACTTTCCTCGAGCTTGATTTAGACCGCAGCCCTACCCGCCCTGCCGCAAACAATAGGGCGTGGCACTAATAAATGCAACGAGCAAACTATGGTTGAGCCAACTTCATCTCTCGAAATATTTATATTTTACACTGCATAACTAACTCCCTACCCCGAAAGGTCCTTCCAAATTTCAAAGGGACGCCGCAAAAGGTCTTCAAGTAGAGGTGACCAAAGATGGCCTGGCCTCTTCAGTTTGACAATTTCTGATCAGAGAATAGCCAGCGCAGTCACCTAGAGAGAGAGGAGAGGGGCAGAGGGTTGGTGCCATGGCCGCCATAAAAACAGATGAAGCGACCTCTCAGCTACGCTACTATACCGAAATGGAATTTTTCCAAATGCAATTCACCCATTCATACACATTCTTCGCTCAAAGGACTAAAAATACTTGAAATGACGTACTGCAGTGCCTACAATTCTCTGTTTGCTATATTTTTTTTTCTTTTCAATCAATTCCGTTACTGTCTATCTATCTAATATGTCTAATTATATCTGTTCTACCTTATCATAAAATCTTAATAACTTCACCGTTAATAAAGATAGCAGAGTAGCAGAACTGAATGGTAAGCAGAGCGTGGTTAAGTTGAGCAAAAAGTTAAATCTTGGCTGCATGGGGGCGATCGCGTTTTTTAAATAAAAATTGATGTACAGTTAGTCTGAGTCTGAAACCAAAAGTGGGAGTTTGTGCCATAGACAAACTAGCTTGTGGGCACTCAAAAGAAGGTACTTTTATTAAACGCAGGGAATAAGCAAATTATTTGCTATGCCATTTTCAGCAGCACCCCAATTCAAGGACGTAAAAACCAAATATCGTGTATTTTTGGAGGCCAATTGTTGGGAAAAAGTCACCTACGGAGATAGGAAAAAAAATCAATTTTTAATTTCATTTAATCTGGGGGCAGTGAAGATTCTCTAGTTTTTACATTAGTTTATTTTCATTTCATAAGCCCAAATTTGTGAAATCTCTCGCAAGTAAAAAACTCCGTAATCCTTTGTTCCTTTTATTCCTTCTTGAATCAAGTATATTTGTTTAAAATTTATTGCATGTCAGCACCTTGTATACTAGCTATGTCCATGTAAGCTTACCAATCCAATTGCTTAATTTTCGGGAGAGCCAGACCATTGAAATACACACAAAAATGGGGCGGGTATTGAGACACGCAGATACTAGTATAGAGTGCATCTGCAGCGGCGAGTAACTCTCCATCCAGCTTCTCCATCGCCCCACCACTGGAGAGCTGCAGTCCCGAGTTCTGGGCGGGGCAAAGTGTAAGAGAGTTTGCTGTGCTTCTGGCTCACTCGCGCATCAGCAGTGGGGTGCACGCAGATTCGTTCGATGCTAGAAACTGAGACCGAGCCCCTCAGGGCGCCGCAGTTCGCATTGCCATGCATTCATTGTAGCAATACAGCTACACCCATCTTGTCTAAACACAATGTCTAAGCAGCGAGATGCAGTGCTCAAGCGTGGAGGCTGCTGAGCTCAGTCGTGCCACTCCTTTCCTTTCTGAGCTGTGTGCATAATTAAGATTTATAGAGCCAGAAATCACAGAGCAGTGGCTGCATGGCCTGGGGGTAACTCGGTCGCTTCTGGAATTCCTGCTCATGCCCCGTCTCAAACCACCCTCTATCTATGAGTGTTTTCTTTTACTCGAAACAGCACTCAGCTGCTTCAGCTCTCTTGCCATCAGATGCAGCTGCTCAAATGCTACATTTTGATCTCAAAGCAGAAAACCCTATGCCATAGCACTTGCTTTCTTACGTCTCTATCCTTTTAGAGTTTTTTATTTTGATTTTCTCGCACCGAAGAAATTTCGAGTCAATTTTCACCGAATTTAGCTTGTCAGATTGAGAGAATAAGCGAGCTGTGGTGGCTGTCGGGCTCATGCATTTTCCAATTCAAGATGTCAAGTTAATGGCTAGCCAGAGGGAGAAGAGCACTGCTCAGATGCTCAGAAAGATTCAGCTTCGTGTCACTTCCAGGCGGCTGGCCTTTTCCTATAAGAACTTCATCTCTGACAACGGGCCCTCAGCCGTTCCTCTGAACTGCCGCCAGCCTCGCTGCAGCACAAGATGGAGAAATCAACGAATCGAACGCAGTGCACTGGCGAGTTCGTCTACAAGGGCATCGTGTGGAACAACTACACCACGCCCGAGCTTGTGCGTCGCTGCGAGGACTTCCGCTTCCGGCCAAGCGACATCTGCGTGTGCACTTTTCCACGCACCGGCACCACCCTGGTGCAGGAGATTGTCTGGGAGATTCTCAACCGGGAGCGAATCAGCGCCGGCGAGAAGTTCCCGGACATCGACGAGCGGTTCCCGTTCCTCGAGTTCAACCCGCGCTGGCAGGGCGACGCAGAGCTGCCTATGCCCATCGACCTGCTGGAGAG
Source organism: Macrostomum lignano (assembly GCA_002269645.1). Taxonomy (NCBI): domain Eukaryota; kingdom Metazoa; phylum Platyhelminthes; family Macrostomidae; genus Macrostomum; species Macrostomum lignano. The sequence continues at coordinate 106,945 of NIVC01000240.1, forward strand.
CGCGCCGCAGGAGTCTGTGCGCCTCATCAAGACTCACTGCCCGTATTCGTTCATCAAGAACCGGCTGGATGAAGCCGCGCCAAAAGTGATCGTCGTGGCCCGCAATCCGAAGGACTGCTGCAACTCTCTGTACAAGTTCTACACCGGCATGCCGCTGTTCGGGCCGTGGCCCGGAGGCTGGGATGAGTTCTTCGACATCTTCATGCGCGGCAGTACAAAATGCGGCGACTACTTTCAGGTTGAAGATTCACAGAGACAATTTTTTTAAAATTGATTTAAATCAGATTCGAAATTATCTACTTTTAGTAGCAAATTGTCGATTAAAGCCTGCAGCCAAAAACTGTTCTCGAGCAGGTGGTGTCGGAGTGGTGGCAGCAGCGGGACAAGCCGAACCGGCTGTTCCTGAAGTATGAGGACCTGCTGCGCCAGCCGAGGCGCCGCGTCACGCAGCTGGCCGACTTTCTCGGCGTCCGCCTGACGGCCGGCCAGCTGGACACCGTGGCGCACAACTGCCGCTTTGAGGCCATGCAGGCGAACGGGAACGTCAACTTCAGCACGCCGAACGGCTTCAACTTCATTCGAAAGGGCGTCGTCGGGGACTGGAAGACCCAGCTGACTGTGGCCCAGAGCGAAGCTATAGACGCCGTTGTTAGAGAGAAATTCGGCCCGATCGGACTGGAATTCTACTGCGAATGAATTTATGAGTAGCTGAACTGGATTCAATGGCTACTGATACCAAAGTAGCCACTTTAGAGAGTCATATTTGAACTGAGAATTTGTTCGAATGATACAAAAAAGTCCTCATTTCTCTGTCAACAGTTTTTGCTTAGTATAAGTTAGTAATTTAACGCTAAGAACCAAATAAAGAAGTTCAAATGTCGAAATTCAAGACTGAATAATCCTTCAGTTCTTTCTTCGCTTGCAGAAGATGTGGCTTTCTGGTACAGTCAATCCCATCTTAGAATAATGTCTCTGGAAAGAGGAGATGAGAGATGAGAGAAAAGATGAGAGGAGGCGAGAGAGGAACGAAGAGACCTGAAGGAGAGGAGCAAGAGGGTGAGAGAGGAGCAAGAGGGTGAGAGAGGAGCAAGAGGGTGAGAGAGGAGCAAGAGGGTGAGAGAGGAGCAAGAGGGTGAGAGAGGAGCAAGAGGGTGAGAGAGGAGCAAGAGGGTGAGAGAGGAGCAAGAGGGTGAGAGAGGAGCAAGAGGGTGAGAGAGGAGCAAGAGGGTGAGAGAGGAGCAAGAGGGTGAGAGAGGAGCAAGAGGGTGAGAGAGGAGCAAGGGCCGGATAGAGAGGCCCTGATGTAGAAAAAATAGCTTCAGAGATAAAAGCAACTTGAATTTTGCTTCAACTCCACTTTTCTGCCGGTGTCACGCAGTTTTTCTTAAGTTTTTTTAAATAGAAAATAATTACTCTGCCGTTCGATTTGTTTTATGACGTAAAATTAAAGCGCATTCGAAACTGCAGTTTCTATATTCTACTGTCAAGCAGGACACTCGCTCAGGCTGCTGAAAAAGCCACCAGCTAGATCCGCTTTTATTACTGCTTTCACGCGCGATTACCCGCCAGTAAAAAAAAATAATTGTCAGCCTGCAATGACAATGGATGCTTGGATCATGAGCCTGTAGAGCTGCGGAGCTTGTATGGGGGTTGGGGGGGGGGGGCAACCGGAGGCAATTAGGGCCTCAAAAAACTGGGCATGAACTCAGCCGGCTCTTTTATAGCGAGCTAGTTGGCTGCCCTAGTCGGTGCTGTAGGCCGAACTGCCAAAGCTGGTCAATGCTCCGTTTGAATGGCAAAATTATAACCTACTTTTATAATGCAAACTTCAATACGGTCGTGGCTTAAGCGGGGTCATAGCGAGCTGTATCTGTGAGCTGTATCTGTGAGCTGTATCTATGAACTGTATCTATGAACTGTATCTATGAACTGTATCTGTGAGCTGTATCTATGAACTGTATCTATGAACTGTATCTATGAACTGTATCTGTGAGCTGTATCCATTTATCTTTTCATCTATCTATCTATCTATCTATCTATCTATCTATCTATCTATCTATCTATCTATCTATCTATCTATCTATCTATCTATCTATCTATCTATCTTTCATAAGTATCTTTCGTAGTTTTCATAATTAAGGTTATGCACATGTACGAACTGTAACGACGAATCAACAAATGACGCTTTGAAATTGATAAAAATCTGATTTCTAAATTTACCATCAGCAAAGCTCCAAAGCAAAAACAAATAATTTAGTGAAGGTGAGAGTACTTCTATACAATGGGCTGTATCGAAAGACAAACCAGGCTTGAAATAGTTCGGTGTGCACACTACGTACAGCTGCTCAACAAGCCTCTACAAAGATAAAAGTAAGATCAGTTGGAAAATGTACAGGAAACTATGCTGAAGACACTAGTTACTCACAGGTTGAGTCCACGCCACCGGCACCGCCGAATCGAGTGGCGGCCCCTGCACTCTTGGCGAACTGCATCGGGGTTGGCGAGGCGCCAAAGCTGTCGTACAGGGTGGACCGGCGAACGAGAAAGCCACCTGTTTGCAAATGACGGGGAAGCCCGAGTCTGAGGCTCTGAGCCCACTGAGTGTCGGATTGTTGGTCCCGTATGCTCAGTGCAGTGTGTCTGCAGCCTTCTCTTGTCTCAACTTGCTGCTGGATTCGCATGCTCTTCTGCTTTGCCAGCTAAGCGTCTCAGCTGTAATGCAGAGTTACTGTTACTGACTCAATGTATGAGTATGACCGGCGAATCTACATTTTGAAAGCAGATAAAAGCAGCGAAACAAAGTTGCTGAAGCCTTTAGGTGGGTTTTTGGCACTCATCTGCAGCCAGCAGGCAGTAAGCTACGGTTTTAAGCCAGAAGACAGCCAGGTTAATAAGCGTCATATCGTTCAAGATGCATCATGTCTCGATGATTTTCAATTTGAGAGAGAAACACGTCACTGTCGTTCTGTTTTTATTTACGGAGTAAAATATTTATAGAAATATATATCTTGACTGAGTGAGAAAGTTATAGAAAAAGTAAATTATATTTATATTCATTATAGATAATAAATAGAAGTTATGAATATATAGCATCGCTGGCTGCACTGATAAGCAAGGCGCGGTGTTGCTTGAGAAATAAGCGGACTCGCTATCAGAGAATGAGGGGCCGCAGACAGCGGCAAGCCCTTTGATCTCTCCTATCATAGCCGGGAATTGAAAATAAATTTCTTACTAGCAATTTTTCACAAAGCGATCCTTTTGCAGATAAATACTTTATTTAATAGAGACACAGATCCAACAATCAGGAACAGAATAACTGATGCATTCAGTGCAAATAAGGTCAATCTTCGCCAATAGAAATCACTGCAACGAACGATCGGCTGTACACGCAGATACTCAGCGCAGGCCTGAGACAGCTAAGGATGTGAGGGGAGGTGCATAGTCTATGCTCAAGACTGAGAGAGATTTAGAATGAGTTTTAAAAACGACAGAGACAGTTAATCCAGGTAAAAATAAAATAGGCAAGGATTAATCAAGGGAGAATGGTCGATGAAGAGCACAGCGCACTTACCATTTCGGATGCCAGACTGCAAGTAGTCTCTTGTGCCTTTCAAGTAGTTCAAATTCAACTACTGGCACAGATTCAAAACTGAGGACAGCGATGGTCGACAGCAGGGGTCGCCAAACACGTGCAGCCCGCGAAGCCTCTCTCTATCGGGTCCTCGGGTCCATTGAAACTCACAATAGCAATCCGGCTCGCTCAAGGTTGGTGTCTCTTCTCAGCTCTCGTCTCTCTTATATCTTTTCTCTTCTCTTTTCTCTCCTATTTTCCTTTCTCCTCTCCTCTCCTCTGCTTTCCTTTCCTCTCCTCTCCTCTCTTCTCCTCTCCTTTCTCTCCTCTCTCCCCTCCTCTGACCCGTAGGTTTGTCGACCCTGCAGGACTCTGGAGGCAAAGAGAAGCGTCTGGGCGGGTGGTGCTACATGTAAGGCGGGTGGCAGCCTCGATTGGGCTAATGCGGGCATTAAGAACACGCTTTGTGTTGGGGAAAAAGCAAAATTAAAGATAAATTTAGCGGCTCGCCAAAAAGTGTTCAATCTAAGAAAGGCATGTCAACAAGTGTTTCAAATATTGCATGGTAAAACAGGTAATCATTAATCAACGTGAGTGCACCGAGAGACAGGAAAAAGATTCGAGCAGCTCCGGAGAGGCTCAGAAGAGTCAGCGAAGATAAAACGTTTAATCTGGCTAAATGAGACCCGCAAGTTAAAAACGAAAGTTAAAACCCTCAAGCGAATACTTGACGTTTAATATTTTTCATTCATTACATTTGATCTACATTATAGCCAATAGCCAGCTCACTGACCTCTAAATAGTCTTCGAACCAGAAAGACTTCCCTAACAACGAGCGTCAATACCGATGAAGAATGCGAAGGAACAGAATTGAAAAGGCAAGGAAGTGGGATACAGACAGGTCAAAACTGTGGGGAATTTTCGACAGACGGGCGAGCAGGGAGTTGAGGCGGCTGCGGGGCTCAGCCGGTCCCACCTGAGGCCCTTGTCGACTGCTTGCGAAAGTCGAACATGAGCAGGCCGCCCTTTTTCTTGCCGGGATCGAGGGCTCCGGCTGTCAGGCCGCCGGCTCCACCAAACGGGACGCCGAAGTCGCCGCTGAAGTTGGAGCTGTCCAAGGCCTCTCTGGTGAGAAAGTCGAGCTGCCCGGAGCCCGCGATGGCGTTGATGTCGTTGGTGAAGTGAAGGCCGAGCGACTGGGTGATTCCAACCGCGCTGGACATCATGCGCAGCTTAGCGCCCCGCTTCCATAGCCGGTGCTGCTTGGCGACCGCCACTTTTCGGCGCTTCCTGTGATAGGCGGCGAAGCTGATGGCGAGGAGCAGCAGGCACAGTGCGCTGATGATCACGTGGACCATCCACGGTTGCCACGTGATTGCGGCGGCCGCTGCGGCTGCCGCAGCTGTTGGCCGGGGTGCAGACGAAGTCGCAGGCGACGTGGATTCGCCCAGAAAGGCGAGCCCGTTGATGCTGCTACCGCTGTCGCCGGCGCCGACGCTGCCACCTCCGCCGCTGCCACTGTGGCCACTTCCGCTGACGACGCTGCTGGTGCTGCCGACGTTGCTGCTGACGCCTCCTCCTCTGACGCCGCTGAGGCCGACCCTGGCTGATAATGGCGACTCGACCGTAGCTGCTGCTGCTGCTGACGCTGAAGCGGCTGCGTCGTCAGCTTCAACGGCCGATGCTGCTGCGGCTGCGGCGGCTGCTGCGGCTGCTGCGGCGGCTGACGCTGCTCGGGTCCCCGTCTTGCGGCTGGCCCGGGTTCGACTCCCCGATCCAGGGCTGCCAGAGAGACTGCGCGGACCCGTCGCTCCCAATGGAGTGAAGGAGGCGCGGCTGGGCGGATGCGAACCGTTAGATCGGAGACGCAGGGAGCTCCGGCAGCGCTCTACCTGTCGGGGCCACGGCTTGCAGAGGAGCTCGGACAGGAATCAGCTGAAGCGCTAAGGCGGAGCTGATCCTGATAAATAAGGGGGGATTCAGACGCCTTGTTGTACGGAGGGAGCTGCAGCGGCAGCCTAGTGAAGAGGGAGGTTGGGGAGGCGCGGCTGGCGGGTAACTATTTGTACTGTGGCGCACAAATGTCAGCGCTGGACTATTTTTGGATAGAGACAGGGAGTGGAGGGGGGCAGGGGAGCAGCGAGTATTGGGGCCTTTCGCAGGCGCAATTGGTTGGCTCGCGCGTGTAAACGGAATGGGAATTCAGAGTCAGGGGAGCTGCAAAGTTGCTAGTTGGGGCCGCGCCAGAGACGGGGCAGCAGCAGTCGGAAAGTAGGGGGGGGGGGGGGGGGAGGGGTCCGCCCCTGTCCGTGCAATAAATCCCGATTCGAGGGATGGGGCCGGGTGGCGACGTCTACGCATGTGTTGTATCCCCCTTCCTCGCTGGCACGGCCGGGTTGGGTGACGGGTAGCGGTGTCGGGGTTCGGGTACTGGACTGCCCAGGGCTTACGAGCTCGATCGGCGACCCCGAGGCGTACGGACACTTCGGGGGGAGGTCAAGGTTGAGAAGTCGAGAGAGAGGGGAGGGGCGGCTGTGGGCGGGCGGCCACTCGACAGCCTGGTGAGTCAAGGAAGAGAGAGAGGGCTGCGGGCGGTCGGCCACTCGACAGCCTGGTGAGTCAAGGAAAAGAGAGAGGGCTGTGGGCGGGCGGCCACTCGACAGCCTGGTGAGTCAAGGAAGAGAGAGAGGGCTGCGGGCGGTCGGCCACTCGACAGCCTGGTGAGTCAAGGAAAAGAGAGAGGGCTGTGGGCGGGCGGCCACTCGACAGCCTGGTGAGTCAAGGAAGAGAGAGAGGGCTGCGGGCGGTCGGCCACTCGACAGCCTGGTGAGTCAGACTGAGGAGAGAGTGAGAGAGAGAGAGATCAGGAGAGCGACCCCGAGGAACACAGGCAATTGTCTCGACAGCTTACCGGGCCGGGTCGATTATAGCACTCATACACGGGAAGGCCGATCGATTGCAATAAATTGAGTCTTCGCAGTAAGAGACCGTCTTTACGGCTGATCGCTGGTCACGTTCGTTTATTTATCGCGGTGGGCGCAAATGGGCGCAGGCACGGTGAGAAAAGGGGCGGGGTCTGAGCGTCGCCTTAAATAACGAGTAAAAAGGGGCAGGGGCGCAAACAAGGGGGGGGAGAGAAAGGGCTTAAACAATGGAGCTGATTGACAGCTGATTGGCTGCGGCGAGGGGAGGGTGGAAGCGCGCACGGCCAGGGAGAGGGAGAGAGAGCAGAGGCCCAGCCAATCAGCACGGCTAGCCAAAGGGCTCATAGCTCCAGACTGGCTTGAGCCGGGGGGGGGGGGGGTAACAATAATCAACTACCAAAGTCAACAACTATCAAAGTGCACTTGCACCAGGGGAGCACTGTGACACAGGTCACAACACCCTCCCCCCAAAAAAAAAGAAAACGACGCGCTTTGACTGAATGAAAATGAAAAAAAATGTAATGAAATGAAACTGAATGAAAGAGACCAAGAGTGTCAGGCAGCGGCCGAGAGCGCAGGACAGGGGCCGAGGATGTCGGACAGGCCGAGAACACCGGGCACGGCCGAGAATGCCGGACAGCGACTGAGAATGCCGGGCAGCGGCCGAGAATGCCGGGCAGCGGCCGAGAATGCCGGGCTGTGGCCGAAAACGCCGGGTATGGCCGAGAATGCCGGACTGTGGCCGGAAACTCCGGGCATGGCCGAGAATGCCGGACAGCGACTGAGAATGCCGGGCAGCGGCCGAGAATGCCGGGCAGCGGCCGAGAATGCCGGGCTGTGGCCGAAAACGCCGGGCATGGCCGAGAATGCCGGACAGCGACCGAGAATGCCGGGCAGCGGCCGAGAATGCCGGGCAGCGGCCGAGAATGCCGGGCAGCGGCCGAAAACGCCGGGCATGGCCGAGAATGCCGGACAGCGACCGAGAATGCCGGGCAGCGGCCGAGAACACCGGGCAGCGACCGAGAACGCCGGGCATGGCCGAGAGTGTTCCCCGCCCTTCCTTCGGGGCCGCTCCCAGTGCCAAACAGAGGGATCACAACGACGATCAGATGAGAGATGGGATGAAATGAAGGAGTGAAGGTCTCTTGCCCGCCCTGGCATCCTGCCCCAGAACCCCCTAGACCGCCACCTCCGCCGCCCGGCGCAACAACCCCAACACGCGTCCTCCGTCGATTAGTTCAAACTGAGGGATCGCAACACTCATGACGAACCGAGTGCTTCGCTTGAAGGCAGGCCGCCGCCAGACACGCCGAGCATGACCCCGACACTTGGCGCTGATGTCACGGAGAATGAACTTGACAGTCTGAGCCAAAAGCTCGGCGATTTCGCGTCGATGATCCAGCCGCTCGCTGCCGCACAATCCCACCATTTCAGTCAAAAGCCGGAACATCGCAGCTGGACTCCCCGACAACAAAGCGTGCCGAAGCTCCGACCGGATTCGAGCTCTTCGCTGCGTTGCCTCCCCGCTCCAGGAGAGCAGGGCAATGGTTCCTTCGAGCCTCTTTGGGGCGCCGATCCTTCATCCCTGATGGCAGGGTTGGGCAGGTGGGACCTCCCCTGACGGGCCTTAAGAGGGGAAATATATATTTTTGTTTGTGAAGCAGAGGCAATAACACGAGCCCAGTTTTCAATAACGCGGGTGATGACGCAGACGATGCTTCGAACCAATTATTTATGACGCAGGAGATGACGCGAATGATGCTTCGAACCACTTATTTATGACGCAGGAGATGACGCGGATGATGCTTCGAACCAATTATTTATGACACAGGTGATGACGCGGATGATGCTTCGAACCAATTATTTATGACGCAGGAGATGACGCGAATGATGCTTCGAACCAATTATTTATGACGCAGGAGATGACGCGGATGATGCTTCGAACCAATTATTTATGACGCAGGAGATGACGCGACATTGCGCACGCACTCACGTCCGCTCTTAATAATAAACGGGCGTTCCATAACGCTGCGGAACCCTTCGATCCCTCTGGGGTCGACCTTCGATGACTTCAACTGGCGCTTCCGGCTGCGGCTGCACTCCTGGCTGCTGCACATCCATTGGTTCTCCCTCCTCTCGAACCCGCCCGGAATGTCGCCACCATCGCTCCTCATCCTCATCGTCCGATTCCTGCGAGTCCTCCCTGACGGATTCCGTCTCTTGAGCAGGACCTGGGTGGTACCTCCTTGGTGCAGGACGCCGAGGGCCACCGGTGCCGTCGACCGGGTACTTCCGGTACCGAGGCAGGAGGTTGTTAAAGTGCACCACCTTGATCGGCTTCCGTCGACCTTCCTGTCGAATCCTATAGCGCGTCTCCGACAGCTTCTCGAGAACTACGGCAGGTCCGGTCCAGGGTGAGTGGAGCTTCGCTTTGGCACCGGCCTTCAACACGGGGTTGTAGACGAACACCTCGTCGCCAGCCACGAATTCTCGACCCTTCACCTTCCGGTCGTACCAGTCTTTCTGCACTCGTTGACATGACGTTATTCTCTCACGCACCACCCGATGGGCTTCCACGAGCGTCTCCCGCAGGTTCTGGACTTCCTCGCAGTACGGTTCGATGTCCAGTGGGCGCGCCACTCCCAAGTCAACTGGCAGAGACATCTCGCGACCATGCAGAAGGAAGAAGGGTGAGTAGCCGGTGCCGCGGTGCACACTGGAGCGATACGCCATGAGCGCCGGGGCAACGAATTCGTCCCACCGCCTCTGATCCGGCTCCTTCACCAGGTGCGCCCGGATCACTGCAGTCAGCGTCTTATTGAAGCTTTCCACTTGGCCGTTTCCAGAGGGGTGATAGGCGGTCGTACGCGTCTTTCGGATATTCAGACTTTCGCACAGCTGGCCGATCAATTGCGACTCGAAATTGGCTCCCTGATCCGAGTGGATTGTCCCTGGGGCTCCGTAGTGACAGACCCACTCCTCAAGCATTGCCCTTGCACAGGTGCTGGCCGTCTGATCTGGCACCGGTACTGCCACTGGCCACTTACTGAACGCGTCCTGCATCGTCAGTATGTATTTGTTGCCTCGGACGCTGGTTGGCAGTGGTCCAATCAAATCCACCATCACTCTTTCAAACACATGGCTGCTGGGGATCGGCTCCAATGGGGCCTTCCGCCGCATCCCGGGCTTGCTCCGGTTACAGTCGTCACACCTTCGCACAAACTCCTCGACCTCTCGCTTCAAGCCGGGTCTCCAGAATCGGTTCCTGACTTTCTCCAGAGTCTTTGCTACGCCGAAGTGTCCACCTCCTGGTCCAGAGTGCAGCGTCTGCAGAGCGTCGGGGATCAATTTCTTCGGGAGAACAGCCCGCGGTGGGTGACGTCCCAGATCCTTGATGACGAGGGTGTTGTCCACAATTTCCAGCCGAGGCTTTTGTGCCCAGATGGCTCGGGTCGTTGGTGACGCACCCCGAGGTGGCTCTTCGTTTGCTCGGCCGGCGTGCATCGACTGGTAAACTGGAGCGATGTCGTTGTCCACAGCTTGTGCTGCTGCCAGCTCATCTCGGCTGAGCAACCCGAGCAGCGTCGTTACCCTGACCCCGGGGAGGTCATCAGTCCGGCACGACGGGCAGTTATCCATTTCGGGATGTCGTCACGGCGGCTTGCGTGACAGCGCGTCCGCATTCTGATGACGCGCCCCTGGCCGATGCTCCACTGCGAAGTCGAATGGCGCCAACCTCTCCATCCACCGAGCCAACTGGCCTTCCGGCTGCCTCATACTTCGGAGCCACTGCAGACTTGCGTGGTCGGTGCGCACCCGGAACCTCCGGCCAAGTAGATAGTACCGGAACCTCTCTGCGAATGTCACCAGCGCCAGGAGCTCGATTCGTGTCGTGCAATAGTTGAATTCGGCCCCTTGCAGACGCCGACTCCCGTACGCAATAACCCGCTCTGACCCGTCTTCTTGTACCTGCGACAAGACTGCTCCGAGACCCTGTCGGGTACTTCCATCGGTATCCAAGATGAACTCACCAGCCGTGGGGTCGAAGTTCGGGTAGGCCATCACGCGGCAACCGGTCAATTCTTCTTTCAGCTTTTTGAAGGCCTCATCGTGTTCCTCTCTCCAACTGAACGGCTTGTCTTTCTTTGTCAGATCAAAAAGTGGTGCAGCGACTATCGAGAATTCTGGTATGAAGTTTCGGTAGTAACCAGCCAGACCCAGGAACGACTGAAGGTCTTTTGCATTTCTTGGAATGCTCCAGTCACGGACTTCCTTGATCTTCTCCGGGTCGACATCGATTCCGTCCTTTGACACGACGTGGCCAAGGAATTTGACCTCATCGGCCAGGAATCTGCACTTAGATGGCTTTAGCCTCAAGTTGGCTGCGCGCAGGCGCTGGAATACCGCCTCGAGATTCGTTAGATGCTCGCTGACAGTTCGGGACCAAATGATGATATCGTCGATGTAGACGAGCGCCATCTTCCACAGAAGGTCGTGTAGTACCATATTCATCAACCTTGTGAATGTCGCCGGCGCATTGGTCAATCCGAAGGCAGCACCTTGAACGCGAATTGCCCCCGATGCGGAATGACAAAAGCAGTCTTTTCTTGATCCTCCCTTTTGACCTTAACTTGCCAATAGCCGGAGCAAAGGTCGAGCGTCGAAAATACAGCCGCACCTCCGAGCGCTTCAAGTGCGTCATCGACACGCGGGATTGCTATGGCGTCCTTGACAGTTCGTTGATTCAACTCTCTGTAGTCGACACACAGTCGCAGTTCCCCATTCTTTTTACGGACACAGACCACTGGCGAACTCCACGGCGATTGGGTCGGTTCAATCATCTTCGTTGCCAAAAGCTCGTCGATTTGTCGGTCGACTTCGCCGCGCCAATGTGGCGGTAGCCGTCGCGGAGGCTGTTTTACGGCTGTTCCGGTGGTCTCAATTTCATGCTGCACGATGTCCGTCGTCCCGAGGCGCGCTGTACTCTCTGCGAAAACATCTGCGTATCGATTCACCAATCTTAGGAAACTCGCTTTGTCTGCCCCCGTGAGCTGCTTGGAGCCGTGCTGGTTCAGTGCCGCCTCTGGGTCCCATGGATCGCAGCTGGGTCGTAAAACCGACGCTTGCTCTTCGATGCTGGCTACCAGAACCTCTTGAGCCGGATCTGATGGTCGAAACCAGCCGATGACAGCTCCCTTCCGCAGCCGCAGCTCGGAGTCCGTGACATTCGCGAAGTGAACTGGTAGGGTGTTGCCCTGCTGGATGAGGCAGACGCTCCTGGCTAGCATTGGTCTCTCATCGCTCTTCAGTTTTTCGTCTGGTTCGGCGACGCCGAGCACTCCGGAATTCTGTGTCGCTGTTCTCCGAATCCTGGCTGAGACGGTCCGTTCGTGATTGGCCGGAATGATCAAGTTTTCGTTCAGGTACAACCGGCAGACGACTGGTTTGTGCTTGGTCTCTCGGATTGGCACACGTGAACCGTTCACGCGGAAAACTCCTCCGGCGAAATCGATTTGGCACCGGTGGCGGCGTAAGAAGTCGGTGCCTAGCAACAGTTCGTAGCCGACCCCTTGGACCACCGCAATTGGCGTCTGTAAAGTTTCTGATCCGAACTGTAGGGGAAGCGACGCGCATCCTAACACATTCATGGGAGTTCCGTTCGCTGAGATCAGGTGGGTTTCCGAAGGGCTGAGTTCAACTCGAACCGACTTGCTCAACTGCCGCCAGGTCCTCTCGTTCACCAGCGACATGACCGAGCCCGAATCCAACAGACACGGCAACTCAATCTCGCCAATTTTTACCGACACGTAGATTGACACGGGATTAAAAGCTGTTGCAGGTTGATCTCTATCTCTTGAGCAGTCCGCCGGACATCCTGCTGCACGTCGCTCCGGGGCTGCATCTTCGTCTCGGGTTGGGGCCTCTACTGTCTCGGCGGAACTCCCTCGCCCCTGCGGAAGTTCCCCTTGCCGTTTCCCTGTTGCTGACGGGTTGGGCAGTTAGTCGCGATGTGCCCTGGCTTGTTGCAGAAGAAGCAGCGAATTCCTCCCGTTCGTCGAGGCTTCTGATGGTCGCCTTCGTCGGAGTCGGTCGGTCGAGCTGCGGCGCTGCTATGCGGTTCCGCTCTCAGCGACTCGAGCTGAACCACTTTGCCTTGAAGCTGCCTCACCAGTTTCTTCAACTCCTCGAGCTCTTTGTCCTTTTCTTGGGAGTAGGCTCCATCCTCCCGAGGCACAGATTCCGCCGCGCCGCTCACCACGAAGACTCCTCGGTGGCCGCTGCCAGTTGCTCCAGCCGATCTCGGTCCCTTCGCCGCCTTGGACGCCGCCTCGAGCTGCCTCACCGCGCGTTGTGCTGCCACCAGACCTTCGGGCTGCTGCAGGTAGAGCTTCTCTCGCTGGAGGTCGGAGAGTCTCACCCCTTGCATGAAGCGATCCTTCGCGAGGTCGTCCTGCAGCTCGGCAGTTGCCGCCGGGTAGGCACAGCGCACCAGTTCAAGGAGAGCATCTGCGTAGGCCTCCAACGACTCGCCATCCTTCTGATCTCGGGTTTTTAGCTCGACCTTGCTGTCCTGCTCTGTCCGGTACCGGGAGAAGCGAGCCTCCAACCGGGCGGTGAATCCCTCGTAGTCCAGCGGATCCACAGGATCGTCGGGTCCCGGCAGGTTCAGATTATCGACCGCAGCGTACGCCGTAGCGAGATCCAGCATGCTCATCAAGTGCTCGCGGCGATGCTCCTCGTCAATCTCGGCGGAGTCGCAATAAGCGTTGAAAGAGCGCAGCCAGAGTCGAAAATTCATGCTTGACGTGTACTTCACGGGCTTCGGGAGTCTCGGTGGCTGGGCTGGTCCATCCGCTCGCAGACGCTCGGCTAGCAGCCGAATCAGTTCGTCCACATTCGCCATGACAGCTCACAAGCAAACTGAGCAGTCCCTGTTCGGGCGCCAATGTTGTATCCCCCTTCCTCGCTGGCACGGCCGGGTTGGGTGACGGGTAGCGGTGTCGGGGTTCGGGTACTGGACTGCCCAGGGCTTACGAGCTCGATCGGCGACCCCGAGGCGTACGGACACTTCGGGGGGAGGTCAAGGTTGAGAAGTCGAGAGAGAGGGGAGGGGCGGCTGTGGGCGGGCGGCCACTCGACAGCCTGGTGAGTCAAGGAAGAGAGAGAGGGCTGCGGGCGGTCCGCCACTCGACAGCCTGGTGAGTCAAGGAAAAGAGAGAGGGCTGTGGGCGGGCGGCCACTCGACAGCCTGGTGAGTCAAGGAAGAGAGAGAGGGCTGCGGGCGGTCGGCCACTCGACAGCCTGGTGAGTCAAGGAAAAGAGAGAGGGCTGTGGGCGGGCGGCCACTCGACAGCCTGGTGAGTCAAGGAAGAGAGAGAGGGCTGCGGGCGGTCGGCCACTCGACAGCCTGGTGAGTCAGACTGAGGAGAGAGTGAGAGAGAGAGAGATCAGGAGAGCGACCCCGAGGAACACAGGCAATTGTCTCGACAGCTTACCGGGCCGGGTCGATTATAGCACTCATACACGGGAAGGCCGATCGATTGCAATAAATTGAGTCTTCGCAGTAAGAGACCGTCTTTACGGCTGATCGCTGGTCACGTTCGTTTATTTATCGCGGTGGGCGCAAATGGGCGCAGGCACGGTGAGAAAAGGGGCGGGGTCTGAGCGTCGCCTTAAATAACGAGTAAAAAGGGGCAGGGGCGCAAACAAGGGGGGGGGAGAGAAAGGGCTTAAACAATGGAGCTGATTGACAGCTGATTGGCTGCGGCGAGGGGAGGGTGGAAGCGCGCACGGCCAGGGAGAGGGAGAGAGAGCAGAGGCCCAGCCAATCAGCACGGCTAGCCAAAGGGCTCATAGCTCCAGACTGGCTTGAGCCGGGGGGGGGGGTAACAATAATCAACTACCAAAGTCAACAACTATCAAAGTGCACTTGCACCAGGGGAGCACTGTGACACAGGTCACAACACATGAGGGGGCTCCGGCGATTGGGGATGCGCCATTCGCCCCGTAATGCGCTATCGCCCTCCTCCCGTTGCCGTTGCTATGAAAAAATAGGGCAAGTTTTTTCAGCTGATGGTCGGGGCAGGGAGGTAAGACTCCGATTCCGGTCGGAGGGAGCTGTGTTTGCCAGAGTCCACGAGGGTGATTGGCATCAGCGGGGATGCAGGGCGCTCATCAGACTGACTGCGGATCCCTGCGTCCTGCGTTGAGCTGTTGAGCCAGTAAGGAAAGAGGGCATCAGGACTAGACAGGGGACGACGGACTAATTAAGGAGTTGGGTAAACAGCTTGCACTCTACCCTTTCCTCTATATGGCCATACTGTGTGGGAAGTCGCATTCTGAACTGCGAGTCCCGAATAGCGGTTCCTGATCGCTTGGTGCTTGAGCAGTGTGTGTGTGTAATATCAGTTTCCTTGGCCACTCCTCCAACTGCGCAAGTGGAAAGCGAATTCTGCTCGGGCAGAATTCTCTACTAAACCAGAAGTGAAACCAATTAAGTGGCTAAGAGAGCAAAATGTATGCAAATTAGACTGGCCGCATGGAAGAACAGGAGCACAATGTAAGGGTTAGGTTTTCCTCAGTAGCTATCTGCGTATTACCCCACAGAATTGGCGCTGGCCCCATTTTTTGCACTCTTTATTATTACTGATAGCCATTAGTGACTATTGGCGCTGCAGCCAAGCCACTGCTGTGTGCGCGGTTTGCTCCGGCAAAGAAAATTGCGCGTCAGATCCTGGCAAGCATCTGGGCAGAGTGGAGCACTGGCGAAACTGATGCAGAGATGGGTAAAGAGCACAGGCCCCAGAGGGAGTATACTAGAAACTGCGGCTGGGTGTTGAGAGCGCTACTGCCAGCTGCCTGGTATATGGCGAATTTATTCGCCCTAAGGTTAAGCCAAAACGCATTGAAACACAGCCAGCCAGCCAGTTCGGGGGCAAAGCGCTACTAGGGAGGGGCAGAGAGCTGACAAAGTGCAACCTCGAAGTTGGTTCAGCTAGATTTGTCAGCGCCGCCCCCAGCTTCCTCTCTGCGCATCCCACTCTACCCTTCAGGCCGGTCTTTCCCCACCTTCATCTGGGCTAAAAAAATTTGGATCAGACCCGGCTGGCTCTTTTTCTGTTGCTTTTTTAGAGTAGCGATATCGCTAGAATCCAGGCCCCTAAAACGGAGGGACCGCCTATGTACCGAGAGCGGAAATTGAAAAAGCGGTCTCATTTGCACAAAGAAGCCGCAGCCGCCGCGAGCTAACTGCAATCCATTTTAGCTAAGACGCGTATTGCATCTTTTGCAGCTAGCTGGAAAGATGAAAGCAGCTGTAGCCCACTGAACCCATCGGCCTTTTCGACACGGCGCGCTGGCGCTCGGAGCTCGGCGTTGCTGGCGGACTGCGCGAGGTTTTCTATGCGTCGGGATAATTTCAGACAATTTAGGTCGGCCCCGGAGGGAAGCTCTGGCGGACCGTTTCTGCGTCCTCATCCGATTCTCCCTGTGTGTGTGTGTGTGTGTGTTCCCATCGAATTCCCGTCCCCTGGAGAAGCTCATTGCATCAATTATTATGCAGAACTTGATCCAAATCGCAAAGCCCCCCCCCCGGCTCGGCACTGAGCCTGCCGCCACTAGCTGCTGCCGGCCCGGCTGTTCGTGGCGGCCGAAGAGGAGAAGTCAGGGGCCTGGGGAAGGGGGGAGGCGGTCGCTCGATCGCTCTCGCAGTCCGGCCAAACTCGGGAGCTGGCGGCACTCAAACTCGGGCAGTTCTCGTCATTCTCGACAGTGCAGTCTGCCCTGCCATGCCGATTCAACTTGTGCGACTGGGAAATCGAGCAGTTCAGCGTCCTATATTAGACTCAAGCATGGGGAACTAAAGATTGAAAGACGCTAAACTCACAATTCGTCAATAATTAATTCACTGGAGCGAGGTTTTTCACGATTAATTCACAACGCATTATCAAGACACTTCATAGGAAGTTTTGTTTTCAGTTTTTTAGCACTTACTTGACAATTTCGCACCTTTAAACCTTTGCATCACAGCAAGGGAAGTGACACATTGTCATTTTAGTGCTAAAACACTAAAGAGGGTTGTAGCCTAGGGGTTAGTGAGTCGGACTCACGACTTGAAGGTTGGGGGGTTCGATTCCCGATCCCACTGGAACGATTTGTTTCCTTGAGCAAGACACTTAACTCTGTATTGCTTCAATTCACCCAGCTGTAAAATGGGTGCCAGCATTAGCTGGGGTAATTGAGGGTGTGTGGCGACCTCCCAGTCCTTGGACTGAACAGCCGTACGCAGCCTTCAGATGCACCGCGCCTCACAACCATGGCGCTATTTAATTTGACTGTGCGCCAGTAACAGAGGCGCCAAAGCTACTGCAAGGGGCGCCAGTTCCATAAGCGCCAAAGATACTTCAAGGGGCGCCAGTTCCATAAGCGCCAAAGCTACTTCAAGGGGCGCCAGTTCCATAAGCGCCAAAGCTACTTCAAGTGGAACCAGTTCCATAAGCGCCAAAGCTACTTCAAGGGGCGCCAGTTCCATAAGCGCCAAAGCTACTTCAAGTGGAACCAGTTCCATAAGCGCCAAAGCTACTTCAAGGGGCGCCAGTTCCATATGCGCCAAAGCTACTTCAAGGGGCGCCAGTTCCATAAGCGCCAAAGCTACTTCAAGGGGCGCCAGTTCCATAAGCGCCAAAGCTACTTCAAGTGGAACCAGTTCCATAAGCGCCAAAGCTACTTCAAGGGGCGCCAGTTCCATAAGCGCCAAAGCTACTTCAAGTGGAACCAGTTCCATAAGCGCCAAAGCTACTTCAAGGGGCGCCAGTTCCATATGCGCCAAAGCTACTTCAAGGGGCGCCAGTTCCATAAGCGCCAAAGCTACTTCAAGGGGCGCCAGTTCCATAAGCGCCAAAGCGACTTCAAGGGGAGCCAGTTCCATAAGCGCCAAAGCTACTTCAAGGGGCGCCAGTTCCATAAGCGCCAAAGCTACTTCAAGTGGAACCAGTTCCATAAGCGCCAAAGCTACTTCAAGGGGCGCCAGTTCCATAAGCGCCAAAGCTACTGCAACGGTCGTCAGTTCCATATGCGCCAAAGCTACTGCAAGGGGCGCCAGTTCCAAAAGCGCCAAAGCTACTACAAGGGGAGCCAGTTCCATAAGCGCCAAAGCTACTGCAAGGGGCGCCAGTTCCATAAGCGTCAAAGCTACTGCAAGGGGCGCCAGTTCCATATGCGCCAAAGCTACTACAAGGGGAGCCAGTTCCATAAGCGCCAAAGATACTGCAACGGTCGTCAGTTCCATATGCGCCAAAGCTACTGCAACGGTCGTCAGTTCCATATGCGCCAAAGCTACTGCAAGGGGCGCCAGTTCCATAAGCGCCAAAGCTACTTCAAGGGGCGCCAGTTCCATAAGCGCCAAAGCTACTTCAAGTGGAACCAGTTCCATAAGCGCCAAAGCTACTGCAAGGGGCGCCAGTTCCATAAGCGCCAAAGCTACTTCAAGTGGAACCAGTTCCATAAGCGCCAAAGCTACTTCAAGGGGCGCCAGTTCCATAAGCGCCAAAGCTACTTCAAGGGGCGCCAGTTCCATAAGCGCCAAAGCTACTTCAAGGGGCGCCAGTTCCATAAGCGCCAAAGCGACTTCAAGTGGAACCAGTTCCATAAGCGCCAAAGCTACTTCAAGGGGCGCCAGTTCCATAAGCGCCAAAGCTACTTCAAGTGGAACCAGTTCCATAAGCGCCAAAGCTACTTCAAGGGGCGCCAGTTCCATAAGCGCCAAAGCTACTACAAGGGGCGCCAGTTCCATAAGCGCCAAAGCTACTGCAACGGTTGTCAGTTCCATATGCGCCAAAGCTACTGCAAGGGGCGCCAGTTCCATAAGCGCCAAAGCTACTACAAGGGGAGCCAGTTCCATAAGCGCCAAAGCTACTGCAAGGGGCGCCAGTTCCATAAGCGTCAAAGCTACTGCAAGGGGCGCCAGTTCCATATGCGCCAAAGCTACTGCAACGGTCGTCAGTTCCATAAGCGCCAAAGCTACTGCAACGGTCGTCAGTTCCATATGCGCCAAAGCTACTGCAACGGTCGTCAGTTCCATATGCGCCAAAGCTACTTCAAGGGGCGCCAGTTCCATAAGCGCCAAAGCTACTTCAAGGGGCGCCAGTTCCATAAGCGCCAAAGCTACTTTAAGTGGAACCAGTTCCATAAGCGCCAAAGCTACTGCAAGGGGCGCCAGTTCCATAAGCGCCAAAGCTACTTCAAGTGGAACCAGTTCCATAAGCGCCAAAGCTACTGCAAGGGGCGCCAGTTCCATAAGCGCCAAAGCTACTTCAAGTGGAACCAGTTCCATAAGCGCCAAAGCTACTTCAAGGGGCGCCAGTTCCATATGCGCCAAAGCTACTTCAAGGGGCGCCAGTTCCAAAAGCGCCAAAGCTACTTCAAGGGGCGCCAGTTCCATAAGCGCCAAAGCTACTTCAAGTGGAACCAGTTCCATAAGCGCCAAAGCTACTTCAAGGGGCGCCAGTTCCATAAGCGCCAAAGCTACTTCAAGTGGAACCAGTTCCATAAGCGCCAAAGCTACTTCAAGGGGCGCCAGTTCCATATGCGCCAAAGCTACTACAAGGGGCGCCAGTTTCATAAGCGCCAAAGCTACTGCAACGGTCGTCAGTTCCATATGCGCCAAAGCTACTGCAAGGGGAGCCAGTTCCATATGCGCCAAAGCTACTACAAGGGGAGCCAGTTCCATAAGCGCCAAAGCTACTGCAAGGGGCGCCAGTTCCATAAGCGCCAAAGCTACTGCAAGGGGCGCCAGTTCCATATGCGCCAAAGCTACTACAAGGGGAGCCAGTTCCATAAGCGCCAAAGCTACTTCAAGGGGCGCCAGTTCCATAAGCGCCAAAGCTACTGCAACGGTCGTCAGTTCCATATGCGCCAAAGCTACTGCAACGGTCGTCAGTTCCATATGCGCCAAAGCTACTGCAACGTTCGTCAGTTCCATATGCGCCAAAGCTACTGCAACGGTCGTCAGTTCCATATGCGCCAAAGCTACTGCAACGGTCGTCAGTTCCATATGCGCCAAAGCTACTGCAACGGTCGTCAGTTCCATATGCGCCAAAGCTACTGCAACGGTCGTCAGTTCCATAAGCGCCAAAGCTACTGCAACGGTCGTCAGTTCCATATGCGCCAAAGCTACTGCAAGGGGCGCCATCACTTTTTCCAGCCGATCTGGGGTTGCGGCTTCGCCCTGCCTCTGATTCTAGCAGAGCTGCAGCTCTCTCTATCCATTCAGCGTAAATTTCTAACTGGATTAAGTCAAATTGGCTAATTGCCACGCGGAGGTTGTTTCGGGTAAAACTTCACCCACTGTAATTTATGCCAACTATAAAATAAAGTTGAAAAAAAATCAATTTCGTTAATGAATTTCTAGGCAAATTTTGTGACCCTGACTAAAAATTTCCATTTTTCCTCATCTCCAGTGGAGACTGATTGATATTTTTGTGACAGCAGAAAATCCAATGCCGCTTATCTGCAATCCCAGTGACCGCTAATCAATTGAATTGTCTGAATTGGCTTCATAGGCGAGTTGAGCAACTGTGACATTCTAACCATCGATCTAACCTAAGCATACGTCACTCCAAAATGGGATCTTGCTTGCCATCTTCAACCAAGTGGGACGGACTCCAGCATTGCGTTTACCCTGGAGGGCGCAAAGTTTCAAGGTAAAGAAGCCTCGACTAATAATTCCCTTGCTTGCACTCATCTAGATACCCTTGCACTCATCTAGACACCCTTGCACTCATCTACGACTAGATCCCTTGCACTCATCTAGACACCCTTGCACTCATCTTGACACCCTTGCACTCATCTTGACACCCTTGCACTCATCTAGACACCCTTGCACTCATCTAGATACCCTTGCACTCATCTAGATACCCTTGCACTCATCTAGATACCCTTGCACTCATCTAGATAGTCTTTCACTCATCTAGATACTCTTTTACTCATCTAGACACCCTTGCACTCATCTAGACACCCTTGCACTCATCTAGACACCCTTGCACTCATCTAGATACCCTTGCACTCATCTAGATACTCTTTCACTCATCTAGATACTCTTTCACTCATCTAGATACTCTTTCACTCATCTAGATACTCTTTCACTCATCTAGATACCCTTGCACTCATCTAGACACCCTTGCACTCATCTAGACACCCTTGCACTCATCTAGATACCCTTGCACTCATCTAGATACTCTTTCACTCATCTAGATACCCTTGCACTCATCTAGATACCCTTGCACTCATCTAGATACCCTCGCACTCATCTAGATACTCTTTCCCTCGTCTAGATACCCTTGCACTCATCTGATACTCTTGCACTCATTTAGACACCATTGCAGTCATCTAGACACCCTTGAACACATCTAGTTACCCTTGCACTGCTCTACATGTGTGTACCCTTTATTTTTGTTACCGAAAAAAATAAGCAAGAAATATTTGCAAGCAAATGCAAAGGTAACTTTATCAATAGATAGCTCTTATTTCTGGATTTTGTTTGCTAAAAACTAACGGCAAAGCAGAAATACAAAATCTCTCGTGCCTTTACCCGAACAATGCGGCAAGCAGAAACATGCTCTACTAGTGTTCCTTGTTCGGAAATTAGATTAGCGCTCCCGAAAGCCAAAACCAAAAGGTGCCGAAAGTTACCTAATTGCCAAGAGAGCGAGTGGAAGTCAGTGCGATACAGTATAAGATTAGAAAAGGAGTGCGTGCTGCTATCAATCTTACACTGCAGATCGAACACAGTTTGTCAACACAGTTTGGTGGCGCCATGCTGCTGATCTGAGCGAGACCGAGCCCTAGCGAGGAAAATTACTTTCGCGAAAATATTGAGAAGAGAAGTGTTACTATGAGGCTCCCGGTCTGAAGAGCTTCAACACACTGGCATCTCTGGTAGACATCGACTAGGCAAAACCCCCGTCGCCGGGCTCATTTCCCAGCTGCCTCTCATCCCTCATCAAACTAGAAAGCATCAGTCAGCATTATGCGATAGCGAGGAAAATCTCGCGGACATCAGAACTGGCTGGCTTTAGAGCCGGGACGGCTCTGGGATGAAGAGAAGGGGATCGGCATCCTCGCAGCCCATCTGCCGCTTTATCCCTAAGCCCTTTTTCGTACCGTCAGAATCGGTTACTAGGATCAAATTACAGGGAAAAGAAGCAAAGCAAAAGGATGGAGAGGAGGCTCGCTAGAGAAATGCACTGATAGAACCAAAGCCAGACTGAAATCGGTCGAGTTGGGATCGCCCAAAGCTCCGGCAAGTTTCCGCGATTCCCATTACGCACTGCCCCCCCCCCACCAGCCTTCCAAAGTCCAAACCGACAAGACACCCCGCAAACATTTCCCAATCTTACACTTTCCTCTAAAAGCTGGCAGAAAGCGGCTGGGGTGCAGGCAGTGGGCTGAAGGGTCGGATAGAAGGGAGTTCGAGACACGAACAGGGTGAAATGCCAATGCTGATTACTCCGGTGCCGCCTACACCCGATGCTCCTATTCAAGGTTTGTCGGCGATATTGTTGCGCGCGCTGGCCATTTTATTCGCGCCAATCAATTTCTTGCTTCCGCTAAGTTCAGAGCGGCGGCGAGTTCAACTTTCAGTAGAGTGGTGGTCAGCTGTTCCACGTTTCTAGCGAAGCTTTTAACTATCCGTGGTGGCTGCAACGAAAGGCCGCAAAACTCAAAATGGTCAAAGTGGTAAAAAATATAAGAAGCATATATAGTCAGAGTAACATGGGGTGATAATTCTAACAATCTCTGGCGTGTTCAGTGTGTTCACAACGAATCCGAATGTCAACGCAGTTATCCGTGCACTCTGCTATCCGACCCAGATTCATGGGCTGCCGTCCCCAATAATCCCTGCGCATCCTATCACCTGCGTCAGTGACAGGCGGGACAGCTAGGGTGGGGCGGCAAGTTGGGGATTAGGGAACAGGAAAAGGAAAGGACAATTCGGCCCTCAGACCCTGTAGCCAGCAGGCAGGCAATCTTTATCTATCTATTGAACACGGGCGGCCTGCGCTGCACGCCTAACAACTGCGACTGTGCTGTGCCCCTCTCCAGTCTCTCTTGCCGCCTCTCCTCTTCTCCCAGCTCCCATTCTTAATCCCCATCGCCCTCCTACTTGAAACCGGCTGCCATTTTCGAGGCCACGGGCTAAAGGCTAAGAATAGAAAACTCTGGCTGCCCCAATCTTCTTCTTTCAGCTTCTTCGCCGAAGGGAAAGTGTAGAAAAAACGAGGGCAAGGTTGGCCTTTGGATAGATTCAGCTTTTTCTCTAATTCCGAGCGCAGTCTGCTCGCCCCCTCCTCTCCTCTGAGGAGATTTGAGAGCGAATTCAATTCTGGCGGCAATCGAAGAGACAGGGGGAGGAGGTGCAGGGATGCGATGGCTGCAGTTATTACGACTGCATAATTGTTAGCAACAGACGGACTTTTATCGAGGGCCCGGCGCAGTGGAGCTTCTTGATTAATATTTTTAGGCTGGCTAGAAAGATATTACAGGCTGGATGAGTTTCTAATAAAAGCTGCAGCCTCTCGTGAGTTCCCTCGCTGAGTACGTTTTGCCCATATCATTAAAGGATTTCGCGAGCAAGCCGTAAGACTCAGTAAGACTTTCTTCATCCTGTCAAGGAAGTTTTACAGCTGCTGTCTGCGCGCATCGGGTATTTGTTAAAGGAGTTACTGAAAGTAGTACGCATCTATTTTGTCTTCGTCATTGCATCGAGCTTTTGATTCAAACACTTTGATCCGTTTTTGCCATTCAAAATTTCACTATGATTTATGGCAGACGGACCCACCACAACCTTTGTATGAAATGGTTTTAAAATCAGTATCATAAAAAGTGCTGCCCTAGAGGTTAGGGAATGGTTGAGCACCACTGTAAAACGAATGGTTTGTCACCGCTTGCTCGGGTCTAGGGTGGCAATTGTTAATGTTACTGTACACCATGCTTATAATAATCAGTGGATAAACCGACACAATTATTGTAGCTTTCTCTTCGCTAGATTAGACTCCAACTTAGAGTAGCGTCATTTTAACTTTATGAGCCCTCCGCTATGGTCAGGTGATCAGTTTCTTAAACATTGAACTACTTCTTAATTGGATTTCCCTGGGGGTTGTGCATGCAGTGCGCTATTGAGGGCCAACCCCCCCCCCCTCCAAGGCACCAATTAGTGTACATTACCTGACTATGGTATTAATGTACAACCCCATAGTCTACCAGTTGTAAAACCCCTGGTGCATTTAATCACTTGTGTGTGTGAGCTGTGATCGACAGACGCAGAATTTGCGCCAGCACTAGCAGGCCCCAGAAAGATTGAAAAAACGCGTACATTATACGCTGACATGTACATAACGATGTCCAATACGGTCACGGGCAATTAGTGAGATTGTTGGTGCATGAAATGCAAGTTGGGCTTTGAGATAACAAAACAGATTGTTTAACATTCCAAAATTGTTTGCGCATTACTGGTGAGCTCATTAAAGAATTGTTACGCACGAATTCGCGAGAGAATCAGCCGCCAGGTAAGCTCCAGTTAAATTGCGGTTAATCTTTAATTTACCTTTGCTCACATTTTCTTAGTTAAATTTTTAATCGCTGTCAAATTTGTGAGCACACAATTAGATGATTGGAGCCGTCTGGTCTGTTGATTAGATAAAAATTGTCCGACAGAAAAAGATTGGGGTTTGGCTCGAATGTTTCAATAGAAAAGAAGTGCAAACACAGGTAGAAACTGCTCCACTTGAGCAGTAGAGGGCGCCAATTAGACATGCAAAGTTTATCTAGCCAAATTAGTAAGAAAGGCAAGTGACTGGTTCAGAATAGTGAGAAACGCGAGCGAGTAGAACAGCCCTTGCATAAACCATCGATAAGGCGGTCTCACATGTTCGCTTGGCTGTGCGAGTTTTCGACGTTTTTATAAAGTTATTAACATTGCTTTAAATAGCTAGCTCTGCGGCTCGTGTTCCTTAAACAGAAAAATCTTATTTCTTTGACCATCTAGTGACCAAGAAAGACGGACACCAGTTCGTCCACCGCAAGATGTCGTCGCCACCGGAGTCTCAAGACAAGGGCTTCTTCGGCTCGAAAAAGAAGACGAATAAAAAGTTGGGCTTCGGCAACCTGCGATTTTTCGGCACCCGACTAACCACAAAGCGTCGCGATTCCACCACGCCCCAGGTGACGGAAGACAGGCCAGAAGCAGACGACAGGGAGCCAGAAACTGAGAGGGCGGACTCCGATGCCGTGATCCAACCTGTAGAGACCCAACCCAACATAGCCGAACTGCTGTATCAAGCTATCATGGACGATGACATCGAGGCATTGAAACGTTTTGCCAATCCCAAGGTAATCGACTTGGAACTGCATGAAGCCATGCGTCTAAGCGACGTTGCAGCTGCTCTAAGCAAGATCAAACTGCTAGAGATTGCCCTAGATCAAGGGGCTGAGATTAATCGACCCAACACGGCCGGCTTCATACCGATACACTATGCGCTATCAGGACCCGATGTGGCCGGAACAGTGGCCTTCCTACTAGAGCAGGGCGCCAATCCAAACGTTGCACTACCCACCGGGGACTATTTGCTGCACAAAGCGTGCTCTGACAGCTCCACTGTGCTCCTTGAGCTACTATTAAGCCACGGCGCCGATGCCAGCCTGGTTGATCAGGCCCAGCTGACACCACTGCACCGAGCCTGCATAAACGACCTACAAGAACACGCAGGTCTCGTGCTGGGAGCAGCGCCAGAACTCATAAATGCTCAGGATGCTGACGGCAAGACGCCATTGCACATTGCAGTTGCCAATCAGAACATCACGCTAATGAAGCTGCTGCTAGACCATGGTGCTACAGTCGATCGGGAAACTACGGACGGCCGTACCGCAATCGACGTCATGATGAGCAACAAGAATCGCGGCACGCTGCGCGAGCTGATTCGCCATTTTACCGATCGCGTGTCTTCTGACACTAAGGTGACCAAGCCGCAGGATCTCTACAGGAGCCGCGGCTTTCAGGAATTCCTGTGCTTGCTGCAGCTCATCGACTCGGAGAGCCGTCGTTGCTACTACAACACAGTCGGAGACCCAGCTGAAGAGATGAAGCTAGTCGACGAGTTGCTGGATCTTGATGAGGAGAACCTACAGGATGTGATCGAGTTCCAAACTATTCTGATGGCTGCCCTGAAAACCAACGCGATTCACAGATACTCGGAAAATCGTGAGATCATCGACACAATTGCAATCTTCACAACCAAGTACATCCTGTTTCGTGAGGATATTTCTGCACTTAATGATGTGATGAAATGTGGCGTTCTCTGGGACAGAGTGAGTGGGTTTCTTGAAGACCACATTTCTACTCTTTATAACAACACCAACAGGGATGCCAGCATTATAAGCAAGCAGTTTTACACCTGTTTTATGGATTCGGGCACAGGTACGATAGGAGGTAAGCGGCAGGCATTTAATCTTCGCAAGCTCAACCAGCGGGTGGCCAAATGCATTGGCATGAGCCCCCCATCAGCCGGTGATGACGTTCGAGAGTCTGGCAAAGATACGCTGCAAATAAACAATCCAGTCGAGACGCTAGCTGTTTGGAGCATTCTTACTGGCAGGTTCAATCTGACCCTTGCTTTCCTGCGAAAGACGCAGTTCGAAATCGTTCCTCTTTGCGTTTTGTCCGCCGGAATTCTTAGGAAGCTCAACACTGTCTTGGAAATTGATGCCTTGCAGCTGCCTGCCGTTACTGACCTTGCCGACCAGTGTGAACGCGTTGCCTGTGATGCACTCACCAAGGCAGTTCAAGTTGATATGAGTGAGGACAAGTGGGTGACCTACCAATACCTATTGCAGAGCATGCCGGAATTCGGAAATTTGAGCTGCATTCATCTAGCGGCTAACTGTCAGTGCGACTCCTTTCTTCGTTTGGACGTCTGTCAGAAGGCCATGGACATCACCTGGCAGCGCTTTCTTTGCAATATGAACCCTTGGCTGCGGGAATTCGCAGTCATCATGGGCATCATCCCAATGAATCCTCTCTTGGCGATTCTCTTGTACGCTTATGACGGTGGCCGCGCTTCTTCACGGGTTGAACAACAGCAGCCGCAGCTGAAACAGAAGCAGAAGCAGAATGATGCAACCATTCAGGGCAGCATGGGAAGCAACGAGAGCTTCGCCTTGCATGAAGATACGGGACCGGCGACGACCATGTTTGACAACGACTTTAGCGGAGAGCGAATATTTGGCTCGAGGAAGTCTGTGAAAGCGAAGCTACAAATATTCATCGGCCTGCTGTACTGCTTCTACCACATCCCGAGTGTTAAGTTTCGCTACTTTACAATGAGTCACGTGACGCTGATTCTAATTATGTCCTACACTGTGTTGATTGACTTCAACTGGACAATTTCACCACTGGAGGTTTGTGCTTACATAATCGCGTTAGGCTTCATCATCGAGGAGCTGCGAGAGCTCGGTCTGTCGCTTTGGCACGACAGCTTCCACGAGTATGGTTCAAACAAATGGAACATAGTTGACGGCTTTGCGTGCCTCTTCATGATTACTGCCTTCATCCTTCGTCTTACAATGGCCTTGCGGGAGGAGACCCCGGAGACGTTTACCGAACTATTTGAGAATCATGTATGGTTCTGTGCCCGTTTCTTTTACGGGCTGGCCTGTCTTCTCATGTGGGTGAAGCTGCTCAACATTGCACGCGTGAATGCCTACTTTGGCCCGAAGCTCACCATGATGTCTACTATGATCATCAAAGACCTGCTGCCATTTCTATACATCCTATTCATCTATCTGTTTGGATTTGGCATCTTCATGACGTCTTTAATGCATCCGAACGGTTTCTTTGCCTACAACCCAAACCAACTCAGCATGTCTGAAGTCGTCAGGCATGTGCTTCATATTTGCTTCTACAGTATGTTTGGCGAGTACCACCTAGACCAGATGACTGGAAGCGAATGCGCCCAGGTGTTTGAAGCTCGCCAAAACACAAGCCTCAACTGTCCGCACCCGGATGCTGTATTCGTCGTGCCCTACATCCTGCTACCGATTTACATAATCATCACCACCATCTTGCTTTTGAGCCTCATTGTTGCGCTCTTTTCCAAGACAATTGACGAGATCGATAGTAACAGTCGAGCTCTGTGGCAGTTCGAGAGGTTCGCCTTCGTCAACGAGTACGAGAACTATTCAGCCCTATCACCACCGCTCAACATTTTGGACGTATTGCGCGAACTTCTCGTCACCGGCCTCGGCCGTTGGGCACCGAGCAGCCCGGTGCGGGTCAAGATGGACCTGTTCGATCCGGATGTGTTGGTGCACTACCTAATCAACCAGGCTATCGGATTGCGCAACGACAGGACCCGCTTAGGCCTAATGGTGGGCGAGGATGTTGGTCGCGAGGCTAGCGGCACTGGGACATCCAGCTCCGCTGCGAACCGGCTGAGCCGAGAAGAGCTGTTGGACGCGCTGACGATCCTCCTGGCAGACGCAAAAGGCCCCAGACCCTCGCTGCGGCCTACAGGGATTTACTAAAATGTAGCTCGGCTGCTTTAGGTTTTTTGTTTTGTTGCATTAACGTTAAAACTTCTTTCTCTGGCTTATTTAATCATTGACCAAATAATAGTTCGTTTCCCTTATTGCACCATTATTTCATTGGGACTTCTTGTAACCATGCGTTCCTTGACACTGGTAACATCGCATATAATAAGCCTCTAAATAAGCGCATGCCATGTTTATTCGCAGACATTTGGACAACTGACAACGATGGCTTCAAGGGTTTCGGTAGTAATATATTGTGTTTTTTCAAGTTAAAAAACGGGATGTTCAAACAGAGAAGAAGCTCTCAGAGAAAGATACGAGCGTATGCATGATTTACAATACTGCTAGATAAGATGGCAAAACTTGCATGTGTTTTTTTGTTTAACCGCTTTTCAACCCTTATCAAACCTTCTCATCTCTGACCTTCATTTAGCTATGACGTACTTCCTATCCAAGCGTATAAATTGCTTGGTATGTTTACTCAGATACTGTATCTGATTCGAATATTATGTGAAAATGTACGATTTTCATTTTTCTGTAATGCTTTCTTTTCCAAATTTGATTTGGAAATTAAAACGTACTATGACGTACGGCTATGACGTACTTCCTATCCAAGCGTAAAAATTGCTTGGTATGTTTACTCAGATACTGTATCTGATTCGAATATTTTGTGAAAATGTACGATTTTCATTTTTCTGTAATGCTTTCTTTTCCAAATTTGATTTTTACAACAAATCAATCGAATAAATATTTGTTACGCATTGTAGAAGTAACTTCAGAAATAAATTATTCAAAAAATTCCTCGACATTCATTCTAGGCATGGTGACTTTAGCGAAAATCAATAAAATAATGTAAAGGATTGAAGTGATAGGTGGAGGTCCAGACTTTGATATATATTATGAAATTTTGTTTAACGGACTAATTGTGAGGAAACTGGTTAAGAATACCAATCTTAATACGAGCGAGCTAATTGAAACCGTTAGTTTGTATAGAAATATAAATGACCTAATGTCACTTTCGAAGTCTATCAGTTACATTTAAATCAGTGTAGGTATTTCTTTCAAAGCTCTTTGCCTTCACCCAGTGGCGACCGTTTCTTGGCGTGGAAGTCCTCAGCTGCGCGAACGAACGCGCGCACCTCTGAGTTCATCAAGTCGGGCAGTTCAAAAGCGGCAAAGTGACCGCCGTGATCGAAGTCAGCGTAGTGTAGCAGGTTGGGATGGGTAACTCGTACGATGCGTTCGGGCACCCGAGAAAGCTCGTTAGAGAAGCTTGCGACTCCGTGCGGAACATCTGACGGGATGGAGAAGTAGGCCATCGTAGTTTCCCTATTCTCACTAAAAACTTCCTTGTACAGCCGCACGGACGAAGTGATGCTGCCAGTGGTCCAGTAGATCATTACATTGGTCAGCAGCTCGTCCAGGCTGAAGGCCGCCTTCGGGCCGATAAGGTTGCCAGTCTGGGAAAGCCTATTTTGCGGATTTAAACGCTAAACTTCTCAAGAATGTAGGCAGCCAAACCCACTGGCGAGTCCGACAAGGCGTGCCCGATGGTGTCCGGCCGAGTGGCTTGAATGTGCATGTACCCGCTCTCACGGATGATGTCGCTCAGCTTTTCAAAGTAGGGAAATGTTTTTTGTCCGTCCTTCTTGCTAAACAGGATACCGTCAGGTAAGAACGATCCGGCGATCATCTGTACGATCACTGATGGCTGTCGGAATGGCTGCATCGGCATATTGGTATGGAAGCCGAGCACTCGCTCCGGAAACTCTCTTGTTATTATGTGACCAATGCCGGCTCCCCAGTCGCCACCCTGGATGTAATACTGGCGATACCCGAGCCTGACCATCAGCTTGTCGAACACTCGAGCACAGGCAGCGGCACTGAAGCCTCGCTTCTTCGCCGCTTCGGACCACCCGTATCCCGGAATCGAGGGAGCTACAACTTCGAACGCCAACCCGTCCGTATCTGGAGTCGTCAGCAGTGGAATCAGCTTGTAAAACTCGAACACTGACCCGGGCCAACCGTGCAAAATCAACAGAGGCACTCGCTTCTTCACCCCCTTCTTCGACGGTTTCAGGTGCATAAAGTGCACTTTTAGTCCTTCGATCCGAGTGAAATAGTTCGGAAAACTGTTCAGGCGATCCTCCCAGACTCGCCAGTTGTATTTGTTGAGCCAGTGAGACACCAGCTGCTTCATGAAGGCGCCGTTGAAGCCGTACTCGAAGCCGGAGTTCTCGACCGGCTCCACAAACTTGAACGCTTTCAAGCGCGACCTCAAATCGTCGAGTGTTGCATTGCTGACAGACAGTCTTGTGGCTTCCACCGCTTCGCCGTCGCTGCTTGAGTCGCTCGAGGCACCCCAGTTGAGCGTGGCTGGCAGGGCCGGCTTATCCGGAGCTGCGAGATTGTCCAGGCAGCCGAGGCCCGCAAGAAGCACGAATGCCAGACAGGCAGTGCAGGCCAGTGGGAGCAGAGTGTTGCACATTTTTACTCCAATGTCTCCAAAAGCGTTTCTCTGACTGAGGTTTTTGATGGAAGATTTTCTGTTTAACTCTTTCTTCAATCGCTGTTTTGGCTGATTAAAATAGGGCGTGTTGCTTTTTGTGAGTAGAGTTTTCTGTTTAGTGATAGATAACAGCTCAACTTGGCCCCGAGCTTTACTTTTTGGTTGGCTATCTCACTGTACTATCTTACAGTTATTGTGTGCGCTAGAAGTGTACTCACCCTGCAATTTCTTCTTACTCCTTTATTTACGTATACTTGTAAAATAGCACCGGTGTTACTTCACTGCACAATAATATACGACGTATTGTGATGTGTGTGTTTCAGAAAGTACACGAAAAAACGACACAAAAACTCAATGCGCCGCGACTCTAAATGCAATGAAGTTTTGCGCAATTGCTAAGTGCATCCTGATGTTTTACTCGATTGAACGAAAGCACTACTATTGGCACACAGTAACTTGGGCATGGGCCTTGGGCAGTGGATAGTCGCACGTACAAGAGGCAGATAGTTGGCTTTAAGCATGAGTTTAAACAGTACTCGCACGTTCCCAAAACCCCTGTAAAATAGGAACAGGAAAGGATAGAAGGCTAGACTGCACAAGCCGACAACTAGAGCAAAGTACAGTACTATCCAGACTAAGGCAATCTGCCCACCCCAATTTCATGCCTGCACCCTCGTACTCGTAATTGTGTTGAGGGGGTTTGTTGCAAATGCACGAACGAAGGCTGTATACGAAAATCTTACATTTAAAACCTCAGTCAGAGAAACGCTTTTGGAGACATTGGAGTAAAAATGTGCAACACTCTGCTCCCACTGGCCTGCACTGCCTGTCTGGCATTCGTGCTTCTTGCGGGCCTCGGCTGCCTGGACAATCTCGCAGCTCCGGATAAGCCGGCCCTGCCAGCCACGCTCAACTGGGGTGCCTCGAGCGACTCAAGCAGCGACGGCGAAGCGGTGGAAGCCACAAGACTGTCTGTCAGCAATGCAACACTCGACGATTTGAGGTCGCGCTTGAAAGCGTTCAAGTTTGTGGAGCCGGTCGAGAACTCCGGCTTCGAGTACGGCTTCAACGGCGCCTTCATGAAGCAGCTGGTGTCTCACTGGCTCAACAAATACAACTGGCGAGTCTGGGAGGATCGCCTGAACAGTTTTCCGAACTATTTCACTCGGATCGAAGGACTAAAAGTGCACTTTATGCACCTGAAACCGTCGAAGAAGGGGGTGAAGAAGCGAGTGCCTCTGTTGATTTTGCACGGTTGGCCCGGGTCAGTGTTCGAGTTTTACAAGCTGATTCCACTGCTGACGACTCCAGATACGGACGGGTTGGCGTTCGAAGTTGTAGCTCCCTCGATTCCGGGATACGGGTGGTCCGAAGCGGCGAAGAAGCGAGGCTTCAGTGCCGCTGCCTGTGCTCGAGTGTTCGACAAGCTGATGGTCAGGCTCGGGTATCGCCAGTATTACATCCAAGCCGGTGATTTCGGCAGCGTCATCGGTCACGTGATGCCTCGATTGTTTCCGGAGCGAGTGCTCGGCTTTCATACAAATATGCCTGCTCAGCCAGTTCGTCAGCCGTCGATAATGATCCAGACGATTCTGGGATCATTCCTGCCAGAAGGTGTCCTGTTCAACAGGCTGGACTGTGGCAAGCTCTTCCCCTACCTGGAGAAGTTCGGCAACACGATTCGAGAGTCGGGGCACATGCATCTACACTCGACTCGGCCGGACTCAGTGGGCCACGCCCTGTCAGACTCACCAGTGGGCCTGGCTGCCTACATCATTGAAAAGTTCAGCGTGTGGACTTTGCCAGGGAATCTTTTTGCCGAAAATGGCAACCTAGTCGGCTTGAAGGCGACATTCAGCCTGGACGAGCTTCTGACTAATGTAATGATCTATTGGACAACTGGCAGCATCACTTCGTCCATGCGGCTTTACAAGGAGTCGTTCGGCAGCGACATGGAAGCTACCTCAGCTTATCAATCAATGCCATCCGACGTGCCGTATGGAGTGACTTGCCTGGCCCACGAGCTCTCCCGTGTTCCTGAGCGCTTCGTCCGGGTCACCAATCCGAACTTGTTGCACTACGCTGATTTCGACCACGGCGGTCACTTTGCCGCTTTCGAACTGCCCGACTTAATGAACTCGGAGGTGCGCGCGTTTGTTCGCGCAGCTGAGAAATTCCACGCCGAGAAACGGCCCAACAAGTTTGAGGGCGTTAAGTCCGAGCTCTAGAACTTGCAGAATACCGGTATAGTTTCATTATTTCTAAGAGGCGTAATTGCAGTTCTGTGTTTTTTTGCACCAAAATCGCGTGCATTCTCGCACTTACTGTACATACTAACCAGTAAGTAAGGATGCCTTTTCATTTGCCAGAATATGTAGCTCCAAGTGCAGTGCTTTGATCAGCGACTTATTCGGCAGAGCTAATTATAATATTTAAGGTATTTGAGAAAAGTATTCGAAAACTTCGCTTTATAGCATTTCAGAAGAAAAAAATTATAGCTACGTGTAAATTGGTGACAATGTATAGCCCAATTTATTCAATTCAATAAATTGAATCCAAGTACAAGTACATGTACATGTATATGACAAAAGTACAATTCTACAAGTACATGTAGTCTCGAAAATCAGGAGTTGAAATTTATATTGCGCCAATTGGTTGTTAAAGATGTAATGAACTCTAAGTTGCGGATAGTAAACGACACCATCACTCTATATAATTTGATTTACAGATATCGTGATGGGAATTTCTGAAGATAATTAATAAAATACACAGGAAAGAAATCCTATAGCAGTTCTTTTTTGCCTTAATTTTAAAATTTTAATCTCGGCGGGAAAATCTCCTGCGGGCATATCTCGGCGGGCAATTCGTCTGCGGGCAATTCGTCTGCGGGCAATTCTCATGGACCCGACAGAGTGCACACTGAGGTTGAAAGGCATGAAAGCGGTAGCAGAGTAAACTTACGTCGTTTTGCATTCTTAAAATGTAAAAAAATTAATTAAAATTTTAAAAGTTTAAAGTTTTATTGCTGTTACAAACAATACAGCAAATGATATTCATTGATGTGTATTGAAATTTAGATTTTACCTAACAAAAAATTGTTTTATCGCTGCTTTTTACCGCAAATTTAAGTTTAATGAGTATTCATTTTTAACTTCGTCTTAGTTCACAACGTTGGCAGAATCAGTGGCAAATGTTAAAAATATTTTATATTTACAGTCGATGTTAATATGATCTTAAGTTTATTTAGCATTTTACCTACATATTAGTTATTAATTTACTTAATGCTTAAACACTCTCCTTCTTTTCAATCGCTATTGATTTTTTTAGCCTTTTCAAGGTGAAAAAATGTGTTGAGTGCTCAGTACTTCTTCTTATCCATTTTGCTAAAAATCCAGAGAGGTGCTCAGGCTTTGTGCAAAAATAAACTTTAAAAGGCATGGAAAGAAAACACTATATGAGCATACCCTATATATTCCATATTATAAGCACTTTTGTCTTTACACAGTGCTTTGAAAATCAAGTTTTTAAAATGGCTGAATGACAAACATTTTGAACCCCATTGTAAATATAAAAGGCAATATTTTATAAACTATAGAATTGTACTTTCAATGAAAACACTATATGAGATAATCTTTTTATAAATATGTTTATGTGGCAGAAATTTTTAGACCTTTGGTTGGAACCAAAAACAATAGGCCTATCATTGCATTTCATTTTGGGCAGTGCTTATCCCCACAGTACCGTAGGAATAATTTCTGTCTTATTCCCACGAATTCCAACAAATAATTTTCTGCTTATCTGCACGGCACATTGACGAGATAGCTGCCATATCTTCTTTCTATATATATATGCTGTATGTGAATAGTTTATAGCTTTTTGAAAGGGAATTTAAATTGAGGATACTAAGTCTAAGAAGCTGTTGATCTAGATCAACACCACAACCAGCGTTTTTTTCATAAAAAAGCCATTAAATCTTTACTTCTAGGCCTATTTAGTTATTTTGTTATACTACACTTAAACCGTAAGTACTAAACTAATATTCCCACAGCATATATAGAAGATGGGCCAGCTATCTCGTCAGTGTGTCGTGCGGATAAGCAGAAAATTATTCCCACGGTACTGTTGGAATAAGACAGAAATTATTCCTATAGTACCGTGGAGATAAGCACTGCCTTCATTTTGAATTAGGGCTTACCAATGCCATATTTGTCTTGAAGAAATGCTTTGCATTATCTTTTAAATGTTTTGTCTTTTGTGCATACCATTGTTATTGGCATACAGGAATTTGCTATCTTCATGGCTTTCTTTATAAGTTTTGTATCTAATCCAAGAATGATATATTCTATAGAATATTTTATTTCTAACAATAATATTATAGGCCCTTTGGCTCTCTATGGAAATCTCAACTGCTGACACCAAAGTTGTTACAGGTATGTTTCATTTTACTAAAATTATCCCACTGCTGTTCCCTATAGTTGTAACAGGGCTCTTAATTATTATTTTGTTAATCTTACTTACTGTCACCAAGCTTATATTCTATTAATAAATTATGAGTTTATTAATCTTAGAATAAGTCTGAGAATATTTCTTAGAATAGGTCTAAGTATTTTGAGGTGGGGGTGGAGAAAGAAAATAAATGATTTGGTTTGAAAGTTGGGATTGGGGTTTCCTCGAAACTGGTTAGCGTTGCATTCGCACAAATGAAGCCATAAAATTGTGTAAACAAATCACAACAAATTTCTTATCCTTTTACTCTGACAGCCGGGTTCTCAAGTCCAAGGGGGGGTAGTCGTAATTGTAGCGGAGTGGTTGTAGAGCGGCACAGTTGTTCAAATATTGAAACACCAAAGATTGCTGATGCCATAAATTAATGTGTCAATTTGCTGAGCTGGTTACTTTTCAGTAGGGTAGTTGCTGCCACTAGTAATGACCTGTAAAGGGTCTCAGAGCTTTCTTTGAGTTGAGAATTTGTTTATTTTATGCCCCACAGGCAAATGATTCAAGATAGGCCATGGCTTATGTCAATGAAATAAATATTAAAGGTTTAAGTTGTCAATATTTATTATTGAAGCAGATTATTAATAGCTTGAGCAGGTTATTTATAGATCAAAATAAATTGCTACTGACAATTGATTTCATGGGCACCAGTGCGCTAATGAAAACTTAAAATAAAGAAACTGATATGCTAATCTAACAGTAAAAAGATGAGAGCAAAAGTGCAAACAGAAAGGAGAGGGGGAGCGAAAGAGCATGCAGAAATTAAACAGAGCGCAACTTATTTATAATAAGACATATATATTAATTCTAGGTGTGGGGCCTGAACTCGCCAATACCGGGGCCAGGCAATGGCTATTGAGTAAAAACTGACTGAAAACATGCAGAAAATGATTAAAAACAGCTAATGAAAATGCATTGGGCCAGAAATTAGAAAAATAAATTTCAACAAATGGTCCATACTTGGGGCCAACAGAGGGAAAGGTGAGGTCATTGAACTACAGTTGGCCCCATAGGTTGGCAATCACGCAAGAAAATATGGGCGCGCATTTGAATAACTATTTAAATAAAAATTAATTAACTATGGCAACCCCATTGCCACATGCACCAGGGCGCACTCAAATGGAAATTGTTAAAACAAAACCTTGTTTTTGAAGTATAGGCTTCTGGGATATTGGCTGGAGATGGCCTGGTAGGTCTCCTAGTGCAGGACGGTGACCTCTAGCTGCCAGTTTCTTAGAAACAATACTTGTAGCATAGGTAGTGCTGCCACCAGCTTTGCAGAGTCGCAGCCTTTGGTGAGGTGCTGAGCTTGTAGATGCAACTAACTAAGATGAGAGAAAGAGACTTGCACTTTGTGCAGATTTAGCAGTTCTCACGCAGAGGTGCCCACCATCAGCAGTCCCTACCAGGCTGGTGTGGGGTAAGAGCAAAAGTGCTAGCTTCGGGCGATCCAAGCTGGTCTGCTAATTGATAGCAAGAGCAATCAGAGGTAGTCATGCACAAAGTCAGGAGTCTTGGGAGTTCAAACTCAGATGCGAACTCAGTATACAAACTTAAAGTATACGCTGGACTAGGACAATGGTTACTCGGGAAAACAGAAAGGCTGAAAAGCTTGTCTGAGCCAAGCCATGAAAGGGGCTGCATTTATAGGGAGGATCGATTGCACCATAGCACAAAAGACCCTTGCTGAGAGTCAGGTGACTATTGCTATTTTTAGCAACAAACAAGCAGGCCCTGCCTCAGAGGAGACAAGGGGGTCTGGGTGCACATGATCTCCCCATAAACATGAGCCTAGCGTACAATGATGAAATCATTGCACTTTGGACTAAAGAAAAAAGAAGGCCTTGTCATGTGACTGGCTCACATGACAAGGGGAAAGGCCCACAAGTGAAGGCACTCGTGACTGTGGGACCAGAAAACAGAATGGCACTCCAAATTTGGAGGTGCCAAACAAAGAATGAAACAGAGGCAGGCCAAACCAAGCTATCTAGGCACTGCAAAATGAGAACACGAGGCAAACGGGGGCAAACAAGGACAAACAACAAATAGGCAAAAGACAGGCCAGAGGGTAGGCAGGAGGGACAAGCAACTGCCTAGCAGCAGACAGAAGCCTGGGGGGAGGGCAAGGGCAACAGCTGACTAGTGCCCATGCAACTTAGTTTTAACAAAAATGCAATGTAGTTTTTGGCCAAAAATGTGACTTATATGTAAAAGAAGCCCTGAAGCAAAATTAACACAACTTTGGGTAAACGACAGGAGTAACTATGACTGTCTTATTAAGACAAAATGCCTCATCATCTACTTAGTACTACTTTGGTATTTATTTGGATGGGCATTTTTGCAACTTACCTTGGTTGGCTGCCAAATCAGTTGGCCGGATTGGCCAACTCGGCCGACTGTTGCGCATGTATGTCACAACACCCTTTGGTATATAGTTTCTATTTTTTAAATACAAGCAAGTGCTAAGACAAGTGCTAAGTCCTTTGCAAGTAGGGAACTTTATTTGTAAGTAAAGATCCCAAGAGCCATCTTCTATAGTTGTCTTAAGACTTTTTCTAGTTAGTTGCTACTATAACTTGATACTATTATTGGCAACAAAGTATACATTTACTTTTTTCTTAAGAAAAACTATTTTTTAATGTTTTTAACTTCAAACTAGGCTCCATTGACACCATTAGCTTTGTTGGACTCATAGTTTTTTTGCCTTGAACTGGGCTCTATTGGCACCATAAGCTTTGCTAGAATCTTGTTTTTTTGACTTTAACTGGGCTCCAAAATTATTATATCCACTATATAATATATAAATGCATTGAATCAAACTGTCTATTGCATATGACCCCATAAAACAGCACCTTTAACTCTCACTGCCAAAGCAAGACATGTGCATTAAATTTTATGTAATTTATTAAAAAATATTATTGGAATATTAAAATCTCTGCTTTAAAAGATTATAAATCTAAGGCACATAGCTTG